>RPFO01000392.1:2595059-2682559 GCA_009746045.1 Mesostigma viride | reverse complement strand
CAGATAGGTGAGCTGTCACAGAAAGTAATTGCCCGCATGCCACCTCAGTCCTGGTGGAGTTGAGTATTACCCACCACCCACAGTACCTACCGCCCACCAACCAGTGCGCCACCACCCACCAGTGTGGTGTCGTTGGCCGCGTTCTTGGCCAAGATGTCGTCCTCCAGCCCGTTGCAGAGGAAGGGGTGGTTGCACAGCTTGCGCAGCTCCATTCCCTGAGAGGGGCGGAGGTGGGGGGAGGGGAACAACCACGAGAGAAGGGATGGTCAATAGCAGCCGACATGGTGTTCCGGGCCAATGCAAGTGATTGCCGCTCGCCCCTTCACAAGGCCCCCGGTAGGTGGCCCTCCCTTTGCACATGTCTTTGACATAACGTACAAAGGTTATAGCCATCCAGCCATCACGCATATGCATGGCATCGCACATGCCACCCTATGCTCGCTTACACTCATCTAGAAATTATAGCCGGACATCATATTGGCTATCCGCCCATGCCAGCGGACTGTGTGGATGCGTGTGCCCCCATGGGTGTGCATGCCCTTGTTCCGCACGCACACGAGGGGGAGCATGAAAACATGAGGGCTTGTGCTAAACGCATGCATGGCCACACACACACACATGAGCTCTTCAATCGCACTCACCCATGGGGCCATGTAACCCTTGCTACTTGCACATGCATGAGCCCTGACCCCTAACGCACCAGGTTGCGCAGGTTGGGCAGGTTCTTGGCCTTGCCCCCCATCAGCAGCGCGCCGATCTGCTGCTCGTACAGCGCGCGGTAGTAGGCACGCTGCGAGCGCGTGAGCTCCACCCACACGATCACCTCCTCCTTACTCGGCATGGGCTCCACATCCTCCTTCATGCGGCGCAGCAGGATGCCCACGAGCAGCGCGCGCAGCTTGCCCACCTGCCAGCATCAAGCGTGCAGGTGTGGCAGCATGGGGGGACGGACGAGGCACAGAGACGGGGAGTCAGGACAAACACGCGGGCGGCACCCCCTCCCTCGAGCATCTGAAGAATCCTTGGAGGTGGGGTCAGGGCGCAGCGACAAGGAGGGCAGGCAGGCAGCCACGCAACCATGTTGGCTGCGTGCGAGCGTGACCGCGGTGCCTGGCCCATGCGCGTGAAGGCATCGTGGCGTGATAGCACAGTGATGCGTCCTATGGCCACATGGTGGCCAACCAGGAGCGCAAGGTGGGCCCACCTGCGGTCTGGTGAGGGTGGCACCGAGAGATGTTCCTCACGTGGGCTCAGCTGCCATTCGGTGAATGCAAGTGGGATGAACAGCCACGGGACCTGCATGCCTCGTACCATAGTGACGGTGAAGGGGGTCACATGCATGGGCTTCATACCAACAAGGTGAAGCAGCGTGTGGCGGTAGGCAGGGCAAGGTGACGCTGTGTGTGGCGGTAGGCAGGGCAAGGTGAAGCAGCGTGTGGCGGTAGGCAGGGCGAGGTGAAGCAGCGTGTGGCGGTAGGCAGGGCGAGGTGAAGCAGCGTGTGGCGGTAGGCAGGGCAGCGTGTGGGGGTAAGCAGGGCTATGCCATGGGAACCCAAGCGATGGCAATTGGGAGTCAGGGGATGCAGGGGGCATTGGCCAGGGGGGTACTGGGCAGAAAACAGATGAAATATCTGCGATCTACCGCGTCTTACACAAATGTTGCAACTAATACTTGCAGATAAAGGAGCCACCGCCCGCCTCCCCACTACTGACACCCAAAACTACTCCCCACCCCACCCCATCCCACCCCGCCCCGCCCCGCCCCGCCCCGCCCCGCCCCGCCCCGCCCCGCCCCGCCCCGCCCCGCCCCGCCCCGCCCCGCCCCGCCCCGCCCCGCCCCGCCCCGCCCCGCCCCGCGCCCCGCCCCCACCCCGCACACCTACGCAAGCGGGGGTACACAGGGATGACCTCGCTGCGCGCCTCGAGCATGACCAGTTGATGAGCACAATGACGGCTCTTGCGGCAGGACCGCTGATGCGGCCACATGCGCGCCACAGCATGCCCCACGGCACCCACCTGCTCTGCCTGCAGCTCCCCAAACTCCTCAAGGAACGCGTCCACATCCTTGTACTTTTCAGGGTCCAGCAGAGACAGCAGGCCGCTGATCAGGGAGAGGGGGCAGAAAGTTGTGACATGTGGGTGGGTGAAGCAGAGTGGGTGGGAGAAAGAAGAGGCGGGCATGTGAACGCCATGGGTGGTGAAACACATGAGAGGATTAAAGAGGTGGCGGGTGGGCAGTGGCGTGGTGGGCAGGTGCATGACAGGCATGGTGGGGAACACCACGACATGCAGGGGCGTGGCAGGGGCATGGCAGGGGAGTGCAGGGGAGTGCAGGGGAAGCGCAGGGGCTTGACAGCAACTTACAAAAGGTGGTGACATGGTAGCATGTTGTTGTGCTTCCGTAAACCTGCCCTTCAACATGACGAGTGGTGATAAACTCCTCCACTTGCCATGTGCACGGAAGCCTGAGTTGCACGCCGGTGATCTCAGCAAAAAGGCTATCTGGGCACAACCCATAACAGACAGCAGTCTACGCAAATGCTTGCAATAGCTGCAGGCATGCAGACTACTCTCTCATGGCCGAGCTTCAGCCAAGGATCATTTTGCTTGCAAAATTATAATCACATGTTGCCGATAGCCACGCAGCATTCCCTGATCTTAAAAGGGGGCCATGTACTCTCCTTAAACATGATTGCATAGGCCGTCACTCACAACAGGTCGCGTGTGTTGTTCTGGATGGGCGTGCCGGTCAGCAGCACGAGGTGCGCCTTGGGCAGTTCCTTTACCGTCTTGTACGTCAGCGAGTTGCAGTCCTTGAGCCTGGCCAAGGGGCGAGACGGCGACATGTGGCAAGCAAGGATGACAGGTGGCAAGGAGGGCGACAGGTGGCAACCAACAAGTGGGCTTGGTGGTTAGCACGCGGATGCCGAGGGTGTCAGCACCGGCCAGTGCGCGGGTGGGATTGTGGTGGTTGGCAAGCCAGCAAACGACAAGGCTTTAGAGACAAATGAGTAAGGTGATGTGCACAGGCAGTGGTGCAGGCAGCGGTGGGCCGCTGGGCCTGCAAAGCGGCTGCAGGAGAAACTGACAGGCCGGACGCACTCGCCGATGCACTTCACACCTTAACCCACCACCAACACCATTCCGCGTGCCTGCCCTGCTCACCAGCCCACCCCCTATACGCACCGGTGCGCCTCGTCCACGATGACCAGCTGCCAGCGGATGGCCTCCAGGGCTGCCTTCTCCTTGCGCGCAATCTCCAGGCTGGCAAGCAGCACGTTGAACGGGTACCAAGGCGCCGCCCCGCGCCCCTTGCTCAAACTCCGCAGCTCGTGCCGCTTGATGCCCTCGCGGTCCGCCCCGTCCCCCGCAAACACGACCACGTCCATGCACGTCCACGACGTGATCTCGCGCCGCCAGTGCTCCAGCGTGGACACGGGCGCCAGCACAAGGAAGGGCCCCCGCGTGCTGCACAGCGACATGATGGAGGCCATGAGGGCCACCGACTGCGCGGTCTTGCCCAGGCCCATCTCGTCCCCCAAGACCACGTTCTTCTTGGACAGCAGCAGCTTCCGCAGCATCCATTCCACCCCTTCCACCTGGTACTTGCGCAGCTCCTTGCCGTTGAGGAAGGACGGGAGCTGGATCGTCGCGTTACGAGGCAGCGCATGACCCTGCGCCGCCTTGAGCATGTCGGGCGTAGGCACCTTGGTGCGCTCCTCGAACGCCGCGATGGCAGCCCGGTCCTCCTCCGAGGCTAACCCGCTCTCCAGCACTAGTGTGCACGCGCCGTACCCCAGCCCCTGCCACTTGACCAGGTAGCTCGCCTCCTGGCCCCGCCCGCCCTTCACCTTCTCCAGCACGCGCTCCACCTGCGTGTACTCGGGCGGGAAGAAGTCCCCGCTGGCACTCGCGCACGGCACCAGCGTGCCGGACGCGCGCGCCTTGAGAAAGTTTGTCAGCAACTGGCGGCAAATGCCACGCAGCTCCTCCTCACTGTGCCAGCTGCACTCGCGGTAGCTCTCGTTCTCCCACTTGACTTGGAACCGCTCAGTACCGTCACCCTGCATGGTGCCACCCAGGATCTTCTCGGGCTTGTTGCCATCATCATCGCCATCATCACCATCATCAGAAGACGACCCCCTCCGCTTGCTGCGGCCACCTGCACCGCCCTTCTTCTTGCCCCCCCCTGCGGGACCACCGCTGCCATCCTCACTGCCTTCCTCACTGCCTTCCTCACTGCCTTCCTCACTGCCTTCCTCACTGCCACTGCTACTGCTGGCAGCCGTGCGCTTGCGGCCCTTGGACCCCTTGTTGGCCCCTTTGTTGGCCCCCTTGTTGGCCCCCTTGTTGGCCCCTTTCTTGGCCCCCTTGTTGGCCCCCTTGTTGGGCCCCTTGTTGCACGCGCCCGCCCGCATCCTGCTCTCTTTCTTCTCCTTGGCATCACTGTCTCCCTCACCCTCTCCTCCACCCTCACCCTCGCTCCCCCCCTCACTTTGGCTGTCGGAGACAACGATGGTGTCCGCGTCCCTCTCCCCCTCGCCGGCAGTGCACGCCTCCTCCCCAGCCGCCCCCGAGCCCCCACATGCCCCTCCTGTACTCTGCCTGCCACGCTCGGCCCGCATGCGCTTTACCGCGGCCCTGAGCTTGCTGGCATCACCCCCCTTGCTCCGCCCCTCCTTGAGCCCATCCTTGCTCCCCTTTCCCTCCCGGGCCTCCCCCTCCCCCCCCTCCCCCTCCTCGCTCGACGCCTCATCCAACTCATCATCCTCACTGTTCCAGTCCACCATCTTGCCGGGCTGGGCAAGCGTGCTGCGCTGCGAACGGCGCAAGGGCTCGGCGCGGTCACTGCCGGTGCCATTGCGGCGCCGGCTGCCACGGCCACGTGTGTTGCCCCTGCGGCCGGCCGGCTTGTCCTCAAAATCCTCGTCATCGCTGCCACTATTCTGGTTGCCGTCATCGCTGCCGCTCTGCTCACTGTCGTCACTGCCCGAGCCCTCACTCTTGCTGGCAGGACCCTTGGCTCGCCGCTTGGTTGGCTTCCGGGTAGCACGGGGCTTGTTGGATGCCGGCGCGCCAGGCCTCATGGACCGGGTCAGCCGTTGGAGACCCGCCGCCCCTCGCTGCTTCTTGTGCCGGAAAGTGTCCAAATCCGGCGGCTGGAAATCAGTTTCGGAATCCGCCTCTGAGGACTCCTCCTCGTTCTCACTCGCTTCCTCCTCCGAGGCTTCCTCAGTAGACTCGGACTTTCGAGGACGTTTCCGGCTGGAATTCTTGCGGCCAGCCCGCGCGGAATTCGTGACGTTCTCGTCCGCCTTAACGTTGGACACGTCAGGCTTGGCGAAACGAAGCAGCGCGCCTTCCTGAGCATTGGCCATAGTTTTTTTCGCGGCTGCATAGTTTCGGTATCCCAAAGACGAGAGGCAGCAAAAATATATTGATAATCAGCGTCGAAAAAAAAAATCCCAGCCCATATGGTCGAATATAATTAAACAGCAGCATACATCACACGGAATGCGTCCTTACAAAAGCCAGTACCCACCTGCTCTCTTTGGCCTTTGCTTCTCCTCGGGTTCGGACAATTCTTCCTCAACCTCCTCGACCTCGTCGGCCTCCTCGGCGGACTCGATGTCCACGTCCGAGTCCTCGAGCTCTGGTTGCTCGAAAATACATTTCGCTTTTCTCTCTAGCCTACGTCCGGGAGGCGGCGGCGACTGAGTCTCTAAGCTCTTAAAGATGGCCGCTTCGTTGTAGCAAACTGGAGCACGCTGTCTCAGCGACCTTCCCATTTTCTGAAACGGGGGTTACCAACGCCCACTGCAGGTTGGCATTATAGCAATTAGCATCAACCTTGCGATTCCCTGCGCTGTGGCTAATTTGGCAAGACGTAGTTAACAACCAACTTAAAAGACTTGCTTCGCAGCTCTAACCAATATTCTTGTGGTTAGACTATTGGCCCCAAGGTCTCGCGACGTGGGCACGTTGGCTCTCATCAGTGCTCGTCCTCGGGCAGCCATATGTAAGCAAAACTGATTTGAGTCCTGTTTGAGTTCGATTATTTGAGTTTCCCGCCAAGGTCTGGCGTCAAGCGTGCCGTCGACCAGGCGTCGGACCGCCATATTCCCCGGGTCCGCTGCAAGTAGTTAATGTACCCTCGCTTTACGCGATTTTTCCCTTCTGACTTCTGAGTTCGGAAGGGCAAGGTTGCGCGAGTAGTACCCCCCCCCCTTGATGTATAAGAATGGGGTCCGACCGACCCAGGGCTGCGATCTTAAACCAAAAGTAGAATCCAGGGTTGACAATCTTAAACATGAAGTAGGCACAAACATGAAGTGGTCTAGTAAGGCTCCGTTTTAGCCACTGACATCTTGATACCCTAGGCTTAGCAGGGATTAACTACTGGCTATATTTGGAATAAACGTACACCTATTTACCTGGAAGTGGGCACAAACCTCTCCTCGCGTACAGACCGCTCTGTACCACTGACCGCTACGTAGCAGTTAGCAGGCTTTGGTGCCTACTTTAAGATCTTTTTGCCAAAACCAGCCCTGCGATCATACAGTACAGTACAGTACTGTAAGCTTACTGTAAACAAAAATTTTAAAATCCAGGGTCTCAAGATCTTAAACCTGGGAATCTGAAACCTCTAAGGGGGGGTGTAAGCTTGTACTCACCATACAGTACAAGGACCATACACACAAAAAAGGTAATATTGTGGAGAGGCCAGTCACAATACATGTATATTCGTCTCGTCGCTAATTTAGACAGGAACCAGGCAGGAACGTCGTTATATTTTATTCTCTGTGAGCAGCGTCGGCAGCGTATCTCATGGCCTATAGGATGCTGATGGGTTGGGCTGCTGCCTAGTGGGCTCCAAGCTTCTTGCATCAACAATCTATTGCGTCCTTGGTAGACTCTATAGTAGCACATCATTTTTTGAAGCTTGTCTGGCATAACACAATGGCTGAACCAAGTAAGTTGGCCCTCCAGATTCAGGTTGCTTTCATTGTCAGCTAAAGCCAGACAGTACCGCGCACCTGCCCCCACCGGGCACTGGCCCACTACAGTCTACAGCGCCTGCACAAAAGTTTCACCACTCGGGTTTGATTGCACGGCGCGTCTACTGTAGAGAGTGGCTTCCTCGCTCCATGACGGTGAAAATTGCCAACAGCTCGTCCCGAGGGCTGTACTTCTGCACTGTCCGCCGTTTTAGGATGGATTTTTGCATATGGCCCCATTGGGATTCCTGGAAAGTCATCTGGTGCAAACTGCATGGTTAGGTATTCCGATTCCTGATTGGTACAATGCTGCCATGCAGCTCCCTGCTACCTAAGGGGTGAATATGGTCGATGAAGTATGTTGGGCGGTGGGCAATTCTGCCCGTCGCTTGCTTACCCAAGAATTGGCGCAGCCGGAGGCGCGCTTTCTCCTAATAAAGGGCTATAAGGAGGTGCCACAGTGCAAGGCAGGGGTGTGTCCGATTTTGAAACATTCAACGTCATGACCTCGCTTACCTTTCAAGGGTTTAAATGTCCGATACAAGGGGTCACTCTGCTAGAAACATTCAATGGCGGGAGGTGATGCTAACCTGCCGCCGCGTATAACCTGCACGGACAGACGACACAGCCGTCCAGCTGGACAGTTCTGACGTCGATACTTCCCCGTTTTCTATATCACTGGTCTTGTGTGTTACGGCGGGCGTAGTTGCTTGGTCCATTCGTGGCTGTTTTGTTCTTCCTCGCAAGATGTTTGGCATTATTGCTGCCTTGGCTGTGTGCTTGACAATCCATATTGATAAGCGGGTGCTTGCGAGTCGTTGGCCCCACCCTGGCTGGATTCCTCGCTGGCGGTATCTATCGATGTGGTTGCTGGCTGTGGACTTGCTCGGTTGGTTGCTGGCTGGTTGAGTGCTTCTCGTGGTTGTTGCTTCAGATGCTGGCTTGGTTGGTAGGTGGGTGGGTGGGTGGGTGGGTGGGTGGGTGGGTGGGCGGGCGGGCGGGCGGGCGGGCGGGCGGGCGGCGGGCAGGCGGCGGGGGCGGGCGGGCGGGCGGCGGGCGGCGGGCGGCGGGCGGGCGGGCGGGCGGGCGGGCGGGCGGGCGGCGGGCGGCGGGCGGGCGGGCGGGCGGGCGGGCGGCGGGCGGCGGCGGGCGGGCGGGCGGGCGGGCGGGCGGGCGGCGGCGGGCGGGCGGGCGCGGGCGGGCGGGCGGGCGGCGCGGGCGGGCGGCGGGCGGGCGGCGGGCGGGCGGGCGGGCGCGGGGGGCGGGGGGGGCGGGCGGGCGGGCGGCGGGCGGGCGGGCGGGCGGCGGGCGGGCGGGCGGGCGGGCGGGCGGGCGGCGCGGGCGGGCGGGCGACGGGCGGGCGGGCGGCGGGCGCGCGGCGGGCGGGCGGGCGGGCGGCGGGCGGGCGGGCGGGCGGGCGGGCGGGCGGGGGCGGGCGGCGGGCGGGCGGGCGGGCGGCGGGGGCGGGCGGGCGGGCGGGGCGGGCGGGCGGGCGGGCGGCGGGCGGGCGGGCGGGCGGGCGGGCGGGCGGGGCGGGCGGGCGGGCGGGCGGGTTGGTGGGTTGGTGGGTTGGTGGGTTGGTGGGTTGGTGGGTTGGTGGGTTGGTGGGTTGGTGGGTTGGTGGGTTGGTGGGTTGGTGGGTTGGTGGGTTGGTGGGTTGGTGGGTTGGTGGGTTGGTGGGTTGGTGGGTTGGTGGGTTGGTGGGTTGGTGGGTTGGTGGGTTGGTGGGCTGGGTGGGTGGGTGGCTGGCTGGGTGGGTGGGTGGGTGGGTGGGTGGGTGGTGGGTGGGTGGGTGGGTGGGTGGGTGGGTGGGTGGGTGGGTGGGTGGGTGGGTGGGTGGGTGGGTGGGTGGGTGGGTGGGTGGGCGGGTGGGTGGGTGGGTGGGTGGGTGGGCTGGTGGGCTGGTGGGCTGGCGGGCGGGCAGGCAGGCGGGCGGGCGGGCGGGCGGGCGGGCGGGCGGGCGGGCGGGTGGGCGGGCGGGCGGGCGGGCGGGCGGGCGGGCGGGCGGGCGGGCGGGCGCGGCGGGCGGGGGCGGGCGGGCGGGCGGGCGGGCGGGCGGCGGGCGGCGGGGCGGGCGGGCGGGCGGGCGGGCGGCGGGCGGGCGGGCGGGCGGGCGGGCGGGCGGGCGGCGCGGGCGGGCGGGCGGGGCGGGCGGGCGGGCGGGCGGGCGGGCGGGCGGGCGGGCGGGCGGGGCGGCGGGCGGGCGGCAGGCGGGCGGGCGGGCGGCGGGCGGGCGGGCGGGCGGGCGGGCGGGCGGGGCGGGCGGGCGGGTTGGCGGGTTGGTGGGTTGGTGGGTTGGTGGGTTGGTGGGTTGGTGGGTTGGTGGGTTGGTGGGTTGGTGGGTTGGTGGGTTGGTGGGTTGGTGGGTTGGTGGGTTGGTGGGTTGGTGGGTTGGTGGGTTGGTGGGTTGGTGGGTTGGTGGGTTGGTGGGTTGGTGGGCTGGGTGGGTGGGTGGCTGGCTGGGTGGGTGGGTGGGTGGGTGGGTGGGTGGGTGGGTGGGTGGGTGGGTGGGTGGGTGGGTGGGTGGGTGGGTGGGTGGGTGGGTGGGTGGGTGGGTGGGTGGGCTGGTGGGCTGGTGGGCTGGCGGGCTGGCGGGCTGGCGGGCTGGCGGGCTGGCGGGCTGGCGGGCTGGCGGGCTGGCGGGCTGGCGGGCTGGCGGGCTGGCGGGCTGGCGGGCTGGCGGGCTGGCGGGCTGGCGGGCTGGCGGGCTGGCGGGCTGGCGGGCTGGCGGGCTGGCGGGCTGGCGGGCTGGCGGGCTGGCGGGCTGGCGGGCTGGCGGGCTGGCGGGCTGGCGGGCTCGCGGGCTGGGGGGCTGGGGGGCTGGGGGGCTGGGGAGCTGGGGGCCTGGGGGGCTGGGGGGCTGGGGGGGCTGGGGGCTGGGGGCTGGGGGGCTGGGGGGCTGGGGGGCTGGGGGGCTGGGGGGCTGGGGCTGGTGGTTGGTGGTCTGGTGGGGGGGTGGGGGGGTGGGGGGGTGGGTCGGTCGGTCGGTCGGTCGGTTGGTCGGTCGGTCGGTCGGTCGGTCGGCCGGTCGGCCGCTCGCTCGCTCGGTCCGTCCGTCCGTCCGTCCGTCCGTCGGTCGGTTGGTTGGGGGGGTGGTCGGTTGGTCGGTCGGTCGCTCGCTCACTGGCTGACATGGCTACAGCGTAACCAGTGCGGGAACGTCGGAAGGTTGCACGGTGAAGTGGTTCTAGTGAGCGCTTGTAGCCTATTCGGTGCCGCATCGGCGCGGCGCCGTGGGGTGCATGGACAGCACTTGCCACGTACGGAAATGGTGGACAGTAGTTGGAAAATCACAAGCTGTTGTGCGGGTTTACTTATGTACGCTACGCACGTGAACGTTTACGTCCACGGTCTATGTCACTCTTTTTGCCATTTTACCTGTGTTTGTTACGCAAACTCCCTGGACCCTTAACCCGTGCTTGTTTAAGGGGACGGGACACCCCCGAATTTTTTGGCGCCAAAAAATTCGCGCCGGAGCCGAAGGTCACAAATTTCACGTGCATGGTGCGCGCACCCCTTACGGAAGTGGCCATGGCGACTGCGTTCAGGCGAAACTACCACACTAGGGCAGGCGAAATGCAAAAATTTTACTCGAATCTAAAAGGAGATGAGTTTATGATGTTAGTTTGTGGCGGAAATCAGCTGGTTTACAATATCGCTGTTGTTTTTTATGCCATCGGCATGGGGGGTAATCTGAATTTTTTGGTCGCGCGGAATGAAATAGAATTCATGATAGCGGCTGTAAAATAGCGGTTTTGGGGGCTGTTCTGACCTTGAAGCAGGCATGAATATCGGTTGCATCGAATTCTAAACCGAGCTGGTGCTTTTTGCCAAATTTTCGGCCATTATCGGTAAGTAATTGTTCAGACCTGCGCAGTGCGTGTCTGACCTGTCCATGGAAGAACGGCTGTTGTTGCGCGCCTGGGCGAGGGATTTACGAGGGCAAGGTACAGATTTGTCGCGAACGTTATCTTCTATAGGTGCTTTCTTCTATGAGCTCATCGTTCGAGGTTTTTTGCGTTCTTTTTGGGCAGTTTCCGCCAGCTAGCTCGCCGTCGCTTGCCGTTGTGTTGTCGAATACCTGGCAGCTGTAGATTGTTTTCGTTGATGTCGTGATCAGGGCCGTTTCAGTTGCAGCCTATAGCTCTTCGGGAAGGTATAAGGCATTTCATAAAACGTGTTCTGGCAAGGATGTTGTGCGTATGGACGCTTCTTGTTGTTTGAGAGTGACGCACCCTCTCCTCACAGGCCGCAGCGGCATCACAGCGCTCATGCGGTGAAGGGCCGCCAATGGTTTCTTTGCATTTTATCGTGCAGGGATGGAAGTGTTGTAGTACGTGATGATGATGTTGGAGATATTGCATTTGTGTGACTGCATGTAGATAGCTGGCACCAATGGTTGTTTATACGTAATGATACAGGCGCGCAAGCGATTTGCCCGCATCGTGGGCAGGGAACCAGGAGTGCAGGTTGCTAACAAATTCTGGCATGGCGGTGCGGACACGGAGATTCGGCTAGCAGACATCATTTACGCAGACGACACCACCCTCTTCGAGGACACTGAGCACGTGCAGACATGGCTTGACTGCCTGGCTCTCGAGGCCCGTGCAGTGGGGCTTGAGGTCAGCAAGAAGACAGAGGCCCTGGCGGTTGGGCTCACCAACTCAGCGCCGCCCCTCTATCTCCTAGACGGCTCTCGAGTCCCGTATCGGGACCGCGTCAAGCTGCTGGGCAGCCTGCTCCCTAGCTGCGAGGTTGATGTGGACCATCGCATCTCCCTCGCCTGGCACGCTTTACGCCAGTACCGGGCCCTGTGGCGCAAGCCCCTGGGCAGGATCGAGAAACAGGACCTGTTCAAGGTCCTCGTCCTTCCTGTTCTCACGTATGGCGCCGAGACGTGGACCCTCACCGCCGACCTGGCCCGCAAGCTGGACGGCGCGGTCACCAGCATGCTGCGTTCCATTTTCAGAGTAGGCTATGCTGCTCATGTCCGCAATGAGGACCTGTACCAGGGCATGCCCTGTATCACCAGCACCATTAAGCAACGCCGCCTGCAGCTCGTAGGGCACCTAGCTCGCACCAACCAGGTAGACACCTCACGCGGCCCCCCCGCAGGACTGCGACCAGCCCAGCCTGGCCGGCACCTCCTGACGTGGGCTGGGCCCAGTGATGTTAGACGCCGCAAGGCCCGCACCTTCAAAGAACAGCTAGTAGAGGACCTGGGGGGCCTAGGCCTCTCCGTGATTTGGAAGAAGATGATGGACAAGGCCAAGTGGGCCCAGGTCATAGAGGACAACGAGCCCCCCCCAGTGGGGAAGCGCCCGCGTGTGCAATCCCGCGGGAGGCACGCCAGATAGCTCCCCTAGGGCAGCGTGCGGCTGCCTAGATAGATGTTGTAGTTAGAATGTTGTTAGATAGATGTAGTATGTAGCCAATGTAGATAGATTAGACCGGTAGGAATGTTTGCACCGGCCATCCATCCATCCATCCATCGGGGTTAATGCTCCGTGACTCCCCAACGGGAGCACGAGTCTAATTAATTAATTAATTAATGGTTGTTTGAGCTTTCCTTTGTTATGATGATGTGACAAGACTACAATGCGCTGAGCCAACCATGGTTGACATGCATGACTGCATGCAAGCTATATATACCATGTTCTTACTTGGTGAGATCGAGCTGGCCGCCCACCGCCTTCCCCGCGCGCGGGGTAAGGCAGGGCCGCCCCCGCTCCTTCTCACCTTTAAGACCCCGGCGGACAAGATTTCTTTTCTCAGACGCCGCAAGCGGCTCGAGAAGACTCTCTTCACCCTTGATGACGACTTGACCCTGGCGCAGCAACAACGGCGACGGGAGCTATGGCCGACCTACCTCCAGCTCCGGCAGACCAAGGCGGGGCAGCCGGTGTACTGGAAGGGGGCGGCCATCTACGTCGGCCACAAGCCCTGGCAGGCGACCCCCGCGGCCCCAGCGACTCCAGACGCCCCAGCTTAGGGGAATACAGCAGTAGTAGTGTAGAATAGATAGACCGTGGCCATGTACATGTACGCCTCCTAGAGGCCCTATTCCAGCTAAGCCACGCGCTTTATGTAATCATGTACATGTGTGCCTATGATGAGCCACACTCCAGACGATGCCTAGTTTTATTTAGTAATGCTGTGCCCATGCAGAGAGCTGCTCTCTGCTGAGATGCCACGCTCTAGTTTTTGTGTAGCCATGATGATCTTCCCCCTCACAGGCATGCTCCCCCCCTTACCCGGGCATAGCGTGATAGACCATGAGGGTGCGGGTGCCCTGGTGCACCTAGAGCAGGGGTAGCTTACATTCCCACCCTTGCATGAAGTAGCCTAGAATGTATTAAAAGCCATATGCCCCTTCTCAGGGCTATGTGCTACATCTACTCCCAACGGAGTGATGTTGATAATTAATTAATTAATTAATTACTTGGTTCCTTGCCCTCCATAGTCCCAGTTTGTCATCCATGCCGGGGAGGACAGTTTAAGAGGTGTTGTTGTGTTGATTATAGCTTGGTTGGCATCAACCTTACACTCTAACCTGGGAGAAACATAGGAAATGCTGCTTAGGCATGTTAGGGCTACCATCGTCAAGGCTATGCACATATTTACAAGGCTGGCCATGCTGGAGGGATGATGAAGACATATGAGGTGCGTGGCCACCCCTTTGTACTTTGTAAACATACTCTGCATGGTGCATGTTGGATGGCATATTAAGTGGCACTGTGGGGTTACTAACTTACTGAGTGGTCCTTCGTGCCTTGTCATGTGGTCATATAGGAAACCCATCAACTTGAGCAGTTCTTGTCGCAATGACCCCCCACATTGAGCATGCGTTGCCGTCAGCGTGCAAGAGTTGATTATGTGTGCTTTGGTCAGTTTGCAGATGTCTTTGATGAAGAAGGAGGTGCTAGTGTGGCTAAATGGTTACTCTAATTTCCTTGTAGCGTCTACATGGGTGGCCGTCTTGGAATGGTTGTAACTTGGGCAGTTCTTGTCAGAATGGCGTCAAACCTTGAACATAGGAGGTACCATATGTGCAGAGAATGGTAGTATGTGGTTTGGCCAGTTTTCATGAGGCTTAGATGTATAAAGGGGTGTTAGTGTGGTTAAATACTAGCTGAAACCTCCCTTAGCTTCGTCACAGGTGACAATCTAGGAATATCCATCAAATAGGGCTGCGCTTGTCAGAATGACCTGAAAATTTGGGGCTGCATGACCCCCCCTCTCTAGTATTTGGGAATATATGATTTGGCACTATTGCATGTGTTTATGATTTGTTTTATTTTATTTTGTTCAAAAAAGGACCCTTTTTGCGGGAAAATCCATCAATGTGTCTATACATCATTATTTTGTGCTCAAAATTAGGCAGGCTTTCTCAAAAGTGGGGGAACTATGCGGGAATATATGATTTGGTCCCAATATGTTTGCCCATTGTCCAAGGAAAAATGTGACTAAAATAGCGTCTTTTTCTATTTTTAGCGCGTAACCGGTGTATGGTGGGGGCTAGTACCACCCCCAAGTGGCTGGAATTTTTTTTTTTAATCATATTTTTGGTCCCCAATCATCATTGGATTTTAGCACATGCATAGGTATGGTTTCCAGAAAAGTGCCCTTTAGGGGTGTCCCCTCCCCTTAAATTAGAACGCGATATATCACGTTGTAAGCTTTTTCTAGAATGTGTATAGCACCTAAGGAAAATTTTGTTTTCATTAATTAATTAATTAATTAGGAACATAACTCCGTTGGGAGTATATGTAGCACATAACCCTGAGAAGGGGCATATGAGCCTATAATACATTCTAAGCTACTTCCTGCAAGGGTGGGAATGTAAACAACACTTGCTCTAGGTGCACCCGTCTAGGTGCACCAGGGCACCCGCACCCTCATGGTCTATCACGCTATGCCCGGGTAAGGGGGGAGCATGCCTGTGAGGGGGAAGATCATCATGGCTCATACAAGAGCTATGGCATGGCTTCTCAGCAGAGAGCACTTGACTCCCTGCATGGGCACGACATTACTAAATAAAGCTAGGCATCGTCTGGAGGGTGGCACATCATAGGCACACATGTACATGATTAAATAAAGCGCGGGGCTTAGCTGGGATAGTGCCTCTAGGAGGCGTACATGTACATGGCCACGGTCTATCTATGCTACACTACTACTGCTGTATTCCCCTAAGCTGGGGCGTCTGGAGTCGCTGGGGCCGCGGGGGTCGCCTGCCAGGGCTTGTGGCCGACGTAGATGGCCGCCCCCTTCCAGTACACTGGCTGCCCCGCCTTGGTCTGCCGGAGCTGGAGGTAGGTCGGCCATAGCTCCCGTCGCCGTTGTTGCTGCGCCAGGGTCAAGTCGTCATCAAGGGTGAAGAGAGTCTTCTCGAGCCGCTTGCGGCGTCTGAGAAAAGAAATCTTGTCCGCCGGGGTCTTAAAGGTGAGGAGGAGCGGGGGCGGCCCTGCCTTACCCCGCGCGCGGGGAAGGCGGTGGGCAGCCAGCTCGATCTCACCGTTAAGGCCCATGCGACCAAGGATTTCTCTCTCAAACGCACGCAAAAGCTTCTCGGAATTCTTACCTTCCTCCATCTTGAAGTTCTTGACAATGACGTTGAAGCTGCGCTTGGCGAGCTCGGCCTCCTCGCGGAGGTCAAGCGTCTGCCGTTGAAGCTGGGCTGCGACGGCGGAGGTGGTGGAGGTGGTATGTTGCTTAAGCATGTCCGCCCAGGTGGTGATGGGAGGAGCATCGCCGGCCAGGCCAGCCGAGGCTGGCTGGGCGGCAATGTCCTTCACCGCCTGGGCGGTGAGGCCTGCGGTGTTCTGCAGAACCTCGATAGCAATGGCGTTGTCCTTAAGACGCTGGTCGATGTCACGGAGCTGGGCGGTGATGGCGTCGGAGGTGGAGGTGGTGGCGGTGGAGGAGGCGAGGAGGGTCGGGAGGTGGCGGTGGAGATGGTGGAGGTGGCGGTGGAGAGGAGGGGGAGCTCGGCAGCCAACGTGCTGCCCCGCATGACCGCCACATCTGCGGCGATGGGGGCCACGTGCTGCTCGAGGGCCTCCTTGAGGAGTGAGCGGATGGAGGATTCGGTTAAGGTGGTGGTGAGGGGCTTTGGGGGCCAAAGCTCCTCGAGGGAGCGTCCAAGGAGGGAAAAGAGGGCGTATTGCTGGAGGTGGGGGCGGCGGGCGTTGAGGACGTCCTTGCCGAAATTGCGCCTCTGGAGGAAGGCATTGACAAGGCGACCTTGGTGGGAAAGCTGCTTGCATAGTTCTATAAGAGAGGCATGCGATCCCCAAAACACGTAGCCCAGGATCTTGTCGGGGTTGAGCTTGTCAAAAAAGCCGGGCTGGCTGGCGTCAAAGTCGAACTCCTCCCAGGTCGGCTCGGCAGGGCGACTGCGCTTGGGTTCAGGCGACGCTGCTGGCGAGGCGGCCAGAGGGGGCTGGGCGACCACTAAAGCTTGGCTAGTGGCGCCGCTGCCTTCTGGGCCGGTTGGCGAAGCTGCAGCCGGGGCTGCAGACGTATTTTCATTGCTAAGCGCAGCCGCCAGGCTGCGTTGCGTCGAGAGGCGTTTGCTCATCGTATATTGCGTAATAGCGTCGGAAAATTATATCAGCGTGTGCGTCTTAGAAAGACGAAGCGATTGTGATATTCACAGCTGAATTCGGCGCTCAAACGTGAAAGTTATGAGCTCCGACAGCCATGGCTACCTCGTGGCTCGTGGCTCGTGGCTTGTTTTCATGGTCGTGTATATACTTTCCTGAAAGCCCATAAATCAATTTTTTTTTTTTAGCTACTCAGACCTACAACATGCTAATTCATGAGAGAGATACACTGGTTTGAATACAGGGGGGTCTGACCATGACCGCGATTTGTTGACCCTTGGTCACAAGTCATGTGCTTATATTCACAAATGGTTCATGAAAAAAATCTGGCTTCTTGCACAAGCTATGGGCAACACATGCAGGCTTTGTGGAACAAAACTCAGGCCCATTGGGCCACTGGAGCTATTTTTCATTAGCATCACAAACACAACACAGTGGGAAAAATGAGAGCCCTTCACAACATGACGCAACGACACGAGCCCCATTATTAATTAATTAATTAAACACGTGCTCCCGTTGGGGAGTCACGGAGCACCGAAGTGCTTTTAATCCCTGTGTGTGCACTACAGGAGAGAGGGCAGAGACCCCCAGTCTCCTTCATGCCAAAGGCATGTCACAGCTGCATTCGGGCGCGCTAGCTAAAAGGACAGGCTACCGATCCGGCAAACTGTGGGTGCAATAAGACCCATATGTCAAAGCGTGGCATAACAAGTAGCGTGCCGGGCAAGTACGCGAGACGAGCCCCATGAACGGGGCCATAGTGAGCTTGGAGGGTCAAAACGTTGAAAATAGGTGTTGTATAAGTTATACAGCATCAAACATGCATCAAACATCATGACTGGATGACCTTATATGACTGAATCAGGCAGCCATAGCCAAAGCATCATCCACTCTCATGCACAACGTGTTGAGCACATGCCTCGTGGGAAGGGAGGTGCTGGGTTTTCATTCCATAACTCGTGCAATACTGAAAGAAAGAGGCACGTGTAATGAAAGGCTTGTTGGATAGGTTGAGTGATCCATGAGCTTACATGCAGGCAAAGATGACGCTGGATCGAATGCATGCTAGCAAATGGTGGCAATATGCTAACAACACATGATTATACACCATAATTATGGGCACCTAGCTGATCTTCTTGCACAATCAACGCAGTATAAACCACCACCCTCGCCTGGCACGCTAATTACGCAATTACCGGGCCCTGTGGCGCAAGCCTCTTGGCAAGATCGAGAAACAGGACCTCATTTAAGGTCCTCGTCCTTCCTGTTCTCACGTATGGGGCCGAGACGTGGACCCTCACCGCCGACCTGGCCCGCAAGCTATAGACGGCGCGGTCACCAACATATGCTGCGATCCATTTTCAGAGTAGGATATGCTGCTCATGCATGTCCGCAATGAGGACCTTTACCTTGGCATGCCATATATCAAGGAGACAATGCCATATATCACCAGCACCATTCAGCAGCGATCATGGAATATGTGCTACATGCCAATATGTGCTGCATGATCTCCCAACGGAGGCATGTTATAATTTAATTTAATTTTAATTCAGCAGCGGCGCCTGCAGCTCGTAGGGCACCTAGCTCGCACCAACCATGGGTAGACACCTCACGTGCCCCCCCCGCGGGACTGCGCCCAGCTCAGCCTGGCCGGCACCTCCTGACGTGGGCCGGGCCCCGTGATGTTAGACGCCGCAAGGCCCGCACGTTCAAAGAACAGCTAGTAGAGGACATGGGGGGCCTACTAGGCCCTCTCCGTGATTTGGAAGAACTTAGATGATGGACAAGGCCAAGTGGGCCCAGGTCATAGAGGACAACGAGCCCCCCCCCGGCCGTGGGGAAGCGCCCGCGTGTGCAAACCCACGGGATGCAAGCCAGACAGCTCGGGGACCCCTATAGGGTAGCATGATGTTGTTAGATAGATGTTGTAGTTAGTGATGTCGTTTAGATAGATGCATGTTGTAGGTATAGCTGATGTAGATAGATTAGACCGGTAGGACTGTTTGCACCCATCCATCCATCCATCGGGGTTAATTAATGCTCCGTGACTCCGCAACGGGAGCACGAGTCTAATTAATTTATTAATAAATCGTGATTAATTTATTAATAAACCATCAACATCCAATCCTCACGATATATTAATTAATTAATTAAAATCATAGCTCAGTTGGGAGCATATGTAACACATGGCCCTGAGAAAGGGGCATCTATGGGTTTGTTGACGAGGTGGAAGAAGATTGTCAAGGCGCACACGCCCGACCCTGTGGGCAAGCCACCTCCCCCGAAGTGGAGGAGGCGTTTTGATGAGTAGTGTAGTTAGGATTTTCTAGATAGAGTTAGTTAGGATAGTTCGATCACGCGGCTTCCTCCACCCCATCCATAATGAAATATGTGCTACATGACCTCCCCACGGAGGCATGTTATAATTTAATTTAATTTTTAATGGGTTTGTAATACAATCAGGGCTACAACCTGCAGGTGGAGGATGTACAACTATCACCTGCTCTGGGTGCACAAGGTGCACCTGCACCGCCATGATGGTTCATGCCTCCTTAACAAGCACAGGCACCCAGGGGGGGCTTGAGGAGAGGGCCTAGAAGGCCTGCATGACATATGGGGTCGGGAAGGTATGTGGCTAGGCTATAGCTGGTGTACACATGGCATCTCAGCAGAGAGTAACTCCCTGCATAGGCATAGCATGGCTAAATTCTTAATGCATCATCCATGGGAGGTCCCATTGTAGGCTGGGCGCGGCTAAATACTGAAAGCATCATCCATGGGGGCCATTATGGGCGCACATGCACGTGGGCCACTTGCAAAGGCTAAGCCTGTCTAATCTACACTACTGGTATATTTCCTATAGTCTGGGGTGGCAGGAGGGGCCTGCCAGGGCTTGTGGTCAACGTGGATGACCGCCCCCCTCCAGTATACCGGCTTCCCCCCTGCACGCTGCCGGAGCTGAAGGTAGGTCGGCCATAGCTCGCGTCGCCGCTGTTGCTGGGCCATGGTCAAGTCCGGTCGTCCAGCGTGAAGCGAGTCTCCGAGAGCTTAATCTTGCGGCATTTAAGGAACGCCAGCTTGTCCGCCATGTTCTTATAGGTGAGGAGCACAGGTGCCGGGCCAGCCTTACCCCGCGCGCGGGGAAGGCGGACAGCCGACATGTCCAGCTCACCAGTGAGTTGCATGGGGGCAAGAATGGCGCGCTTAAATGCCTCAAGGAGGCTCGTGGAGGTCTCACCTGCCGGCTGGTCGAAGTGCTTGACGATGACATTGTGGCTGCACTTGTCGAGCTCGGCCGCCTCGCGAAGGTCGAGGGCTTGTTGCTTGAGTTGTGCCGTGATGGTGGAGGTGGTGGAGGTGGTGTGCTGCTTAAGCAAGTTCGCCCAGGTGGAGGGGGCATCACCGGCCGGGCCAGCAGGCGCCGGCTGGGCGGCGATGTCCTTCACCGCTTGAGTGGGCGGTGTCATGCAAGCACTCAAGGGCGGTGGCGGTGGCGGTGGCTTGAAGGCGTTGGTCGATTGATCGAGGTCGAGGAGCTGGGCTGTGATGTCGGCAGTGGAGGCGGAAATGGCAGTGGAGGTGGAGGCGGCGGCGGTGGAAATGTGAGGAAGTTCAGTAGCCACCGTACGTGCCACCGATCGCTGCTACGTCGGCAGCAAGGGGGGTCACGTGCTGCCGTGAAAGGCTTCCGCGAGGATGGAACGAAGTGTGGGGGCGGAGATGGATGGAGCCCAGATCTCGTCGTCGGAGCGCTAGAGAAGGGAGTTGAGGATGGCGTGCTGGAGTTCGGGGCGGGAGCACCCGGGCAGCGGGATGGGGATCGAGCCATCGGCGGCCGTCCGGGAGTCCTGAGGAGGCGACGGTTGTCGTGGAGATGGTGGCACAGGTCGTAAAGCGAAGCGTAATCCCCGAAGAAGATGCAGCGCATAGCATCGGTCGGAGACGGGTTGGCCCAGTCGTAATCTTCGACCTTGAAAGGCCGGGGCCGAAAGCTCGGTTCTGAGGGGCGTGAAGACCCTCCTGTTTTGTCGGCTGAGTCACGATATATGCACGGCTTGACGACGTATACTACAGCACCTAAATACTGCACAACTGCAACCTGTTATGGCTGACATGCAAGCAACGTCGAGTAGGATGGCGGTCTTAGAGAGGCTGGGCAGAGGTCCGTAGAAATAAGTGGAAAACTGGCAGAAACTAGGTAGAAACACGATATACTGACGCCTGCAAGCACTTTTGAGCCGGTGGCAGAGGCCATTTCCAGGAAAATACAGCATACCGGCCGTAGCAATAGCCACGGTCACGCCTTACTACCCTATTTGCAGGCACCATCATTCCCGTCCGGAGCTACCCAATAAAAGTCTGCACAAATCTCGGTTTAGCCGAGAGTCCGGGCGTTCGATCGGATTAAATAAACATGTGTTATTAAGAAGTCGAAACACCATGGAAATTAACCAAGCATGGTGCCGCAGCAGACCCGAGTCCTGCCACAATAATATGTATGCCGGTTTCCAGGGTTTCTGAAAGCTGGGCTTTGATGTCGGCGGTGGAGGTGGAGGTGGCAGTGGAGGTGGAGGCGAGGAGGGTGGAGGTGGAGGTGACGGTGGTGGAAATGTGAGGGAGCTCAGTAGCCAGCGTGCCCGGCGCCCATTGCCGCCACATCTGCGGCAAGGGGGGTCACGTGCTGCTGAAAGGCTTCCGTGAGGATGGATGCGATTAATTAATTAAGTAATTAATAGACACGTGACTGCGGAAAACGAGATCTGCAAATGAATCCAGGCCGGAATCGAACTGGGGACCTCTCGCACCAACTTTTGCTGACTATAGGACCGACGTCTCCGTGTTACATATATTTGTTTGCAGCTGTCACAAAAAAAATACCAAAAATACCAGGATTTTTTCTTGAATTCTATGAGATGTTTCTGACCTGTGTTTAAAGTTTCAGACCGAAAATCGCATGTTTAATAGGCTTGCCACGTGTCAGATTACAACGCGATAAGTAAGTAAGTAAGTAAGTAAGTACTTGCGTGTCATGCGCAAAGGCATGCCACGGAATTGAATTGAATTGAATTGTAACATAACTCCGTTGGGAGTATATGTAGCACATAGCCCTTGAGAGGGGGCATATGGCCTATCATACATCCTAAGCTACTTCCTGCAAGGGTGGGGATGTAAAGGACCCTTGCTCTAGGTACACCACCTGGGGCACTTGCATCCCCATGATCTTCAAGCTATGCCCAGCGAAGGGGGAGCCTGTCATGGGGGGGAAGATCAGCATAGCTATACAAAAGCTAGGGCATGGCGTCTCAGCAGAGAGTTACTCCCTGCATGGGCACAACATAACTAAATAAAGCTAGGCATCATCTGGAGTGTGGCTCATCATAGGCACACATGTACATGATTAAATAAAGCGCATGGCTTAGCTGGGATAGTGCCTCTAGGAGGCGTACATGTACATGGCCACGGTCTATTATCTATGCTACACTACTAGTAACTGCTGTATTCCCCTAAGCTGGGGCGTCTGGAGTCGCTGGGGCCGCGGGGGTCGCCTGCCAGGGCTTGTGGCCGACGTAGATGGCCGCCCCCTTCCAGTACACTGGCTGCCCCGCCTTGGTCTGCCGGAGCTGGAGGTAGGTCGGCCATAGCTCCCGTCGCCGTTGTTGCTGGCAGCGCCAGGGTCAAGTCGTCATCAATGGTGAAGAGAGTCTTCTCGAGCCGCTTGCGGCGTCGGAGAAAAGAAATCTTGTCCGCCGGAGTCTTACTAGGTGAGAAGGAGCGGGGGCGGCCCTGCCTTACCCCGCGCGCGGGGAAGGCGGTGGGCGACCAGCTCGATCTCACCAGTAAGGCCCATGCTATCAAGGATTTCTCTCTCAAAAGCGCGCGCAAGCTTTTCGGAATTCTCACCTTCCTCCATCTTGAGGTTCTTGACAATGACGTTGAGGCTACGCTTGGCGAGCTCGGCCTCCTCGCGGAGGTCAAGCGTCTGCCGTTGGAGCTGGGCTGCGACGGCGGAGGTGGTGGAGGTGGTGTGTTGCTTAATAAGCATGTCCGCCCAGGTGGTGATGGGAGGAGCATCGCCGGCCAGGCCAGCCGGGGCTGGCTTGGCGGCAATGTCCTTCACCGCCTGGGCCGAGTGAGGCCTGCGGTGTTCTGCAGAACCTCGTGCATGCCACGGAGTACTATGCTAATCTCATTAGAAAAATAATTACACAAAAGTACAATTAAACAAATATCGTCTGCATCATCCCCCAACCGTTAAGCACTACAAAAAATTAAATTAAATTATAACACATGTGTCTCCGTTGGGAGATCATGTAGCACATATTCCAGGTTGGATGGGTGGTGTGGAGGAAGCCGCGTAATCGAACTAACCTACCTAACTCTAAGCTATATCTATTCTAGAAAAAGCCTATCTACGCTACTCATCAAAACGGCTCCTCCTCTTGGGGGGAGGCGGCTTGCCCACAGGGGCTGGCGTGTGCGCCTTGACAATCTTCTTCCACCGCGTCTTGTCCTGCATGGCAGTCCAAAGACGGGAGAGAGAATGGATGCGGTACTCAAACTGGGCTGGGACCACTAGGTCGTCCAGCAACATCTGGGTATAGGTCATGGCATGTTTCCCTACCTTTTTAGGAATGTTCTTGGGGCCAGGCCAGGTCAAAATATGCCGCCCTGGCTGGCCGAGCCGCTGGGGACCGGCCAGACCAAGGGCGGTGTCGACCTGGCTGGTGCGAGCAAGATGTCCTACAAATGCTATCCTACGCTGCCTAATCTCATCCAAATACGAGGCATACCGTGATACAAAGACTCTAAGGACCTACGCTGAGAAAACCCTACATTCAGGACCTGTCGGAGCATCCGGGTTACCGTGCCGTCTAGCTTGGCTGCCAGTGTTGCCGTGAGTGTCCATGCCTCGGCGCCATACGTGAGCACCGTGAGGATGAGGACCTTGAAGAGCATGCGCTTGCGGTGCTCGTCCAGGCCCTTGGAGCGCCAGTAGGTGTTGAGCGAACGGAGCTTGGCCCAGGAATTAAGGCCGATGCGGGTGTCCACATCGTCGGCAGTGTCAGGAAGCCAACTCCCCAACAGCTTGAAGCGGTTGCGGAATGGGACCTCCGTCCCGTCGAGCAGGCGCGGCAGCGGTAGACGACTGGAGGCCCCAATCACCATCGCCTCAGTTTTGACACTAATCTCCAACCCCACCGCCCTCGCCTCCAGGCCCAGACAGTCCAGCCAGGTCTGAATGTGCTCGGGGCGCGCGATGAGGGTGGTGTCGTCCGCATAAATCAGGTCAGCCAGGCGGTAACCCGTGCTAACCCCGCCGTGCCCACGCTCGTTAAGGATGTCCAAGGCCTGGCTCGAACCCCTTAAGAGCAGTAAAGCGCGCACGTGCCTGGCGCATGACGTGGTCCACGACAATAATGAACAGGTATGGAGACAGGACACAACCTTGCCACACCCCGTGGTGAAGGGGGAATGGTGGGGTGGTGCCTTCCGCAGTCCGCACTACTGCCTGTGAGCCCTCATATGTACAGTCGGCGAATGGCAGCAATAAACGCTGGTGGCACTCGGTCCAGAGCTAGGATGGCCCAAAGAGCCTCCCAGAGGACCGTGTCAAAGGCCTTGATATAGTCAACAAAAACGAAGACGAGCGGCAAACTGTCAGGGCAAAGGCGACGCACCTCCTCCATCAACCGGCGCGCGACAAACACAGCCATGACAGTGTTACGACCACGACGAAAACCCATCTGAGACTCACCCGGCACCAGGTGTGGGTCCAGCGCGGCGCGGAGCCTGTGCAGCATCATGCGCATGAAGACCTTCAGCGCGGCGCTCTGGAGGCAGACACCCCGGTAGTTACCGGGGTCAGCAGCAGAGCCCTTCTTGTACAGCATGACGCGTCCAGATGGCCGTCTGCCACTCAGCAGGGGGAGGCTCGTCAGAGAGCAGGACACGGTTGCAGAACGCCAGCAGAAGATCCCTAACCGCTAGGTCAGGGGTCTTCAGCAGCTCGGCAGAAGAAAGGTGGTCGGCACCGACCGCCGCATCGTACCGTAGGCGAGCAAGGGCGCCGTCCAATTCCTTCAAAGTGAAGGGGTGGACGACGCCGTCAGTGGCAAGGCAGCCCTCCTGCAAGGCGGGGACTTGGTAGTCCGCGGCCGAGGAAGGGGGCGCTGGCGGCGGCGGGGGTCCGGCAACCCCGAGGCGGGCGGCCGTCTCGGGGTGAAGCGGCGGGGGGGGGGGCGCGAGCCCCACCGGTCAAGGAAACATTGTGGGCCAACCAGCGATCAAGGCTTACCGGCGCCGTGCCGTCCCCCGTGTGCTCCACCGGGGTGCGCTGCCGCCGGCCACCGAGCCGGTCGAGGTGGTACCACATGTCCTTGCCCTGGTTGCGAGCCTGGCAGGCCTTGGCATCCGCATTGCACTGGGCCGCCTCCGCGTCCTCAGCGTGCTCGTAGGCCTCCACGAGGGCGGCCGTGAGCACTGGTTTCTGCAGCGGGTCCCGGTTTCATCTAGCAATGTGCGGGTGTTAAAAGTGGCAAGGGCCAAGGATGCCTGCTGGCCCACCAGGGGAGGACGACGATGGATGATGGGGGTGGATGCGGCGGGGGGTGGAGGTGGGGGTGAAACGGAGGGGGGAAGGGAAGCGGTAGAAATAGTGCTTTTCATCGCATTTATTTTGTCCTGCAAGCGTAGGATGCGAGCCTGCCGCTTGCTCGGGGTATTCGGGGTTGGGGCTGATTGCACAACGCCAAGGCGTAGGTAATCTAGCAAACGTTGGGTTTTACGAATCTGACATTTGACAGATGAGGTTGTGGCCCGAAATACCGGCACCACCATGGCTTTCACCCGACGGTTAGGTCGAGGCATGGTAGTGGAACGGGACTGTTTAGAGGCTGTCCCCGAAGCCTGTTAGCCGCGAGCCGACGAGGAAGGTTGTCTACCTACGGACACCACCGGAGGCAGCACCTGTCCTGCTAGACACCTCACGAGACTCCGCTCCGGGGGTGTTAATCTGAACACCTTTAAGTTGCTTCACACCAAAGAAGGCTGCGAAGGAACCATCCTGAAGCAGGCGCAGCTTAATGCGCTTACCCGGGGTCTCGTGCTGCTTGGTCTCCTGGACGATGGAGCTGTTCCACACCGCGCTCCTCGCCTTCAGTTGAGCCGGCGTGTAGTCCTCGTCGAGGCTGTTAAGCACTAGATGGGGATGTAATCCTCATCCGAGCTGTCCTCTACTGTAATGGCAGACGAGGCGGTAGTGTAGCGGCTATCCTCAGGACCAATAACCTCCACCTTCGGACTTCTCCCCTGGCTAGCAACGGGCCGTGGGGCCCGTGGGGAGAAAACAGGAGCATACCCCTCGGGGAGGTGCTTATCGCAGATGGCAGCCCATTTCTCCTTGTCAATCATGCGGGCGCGGAGTACGGATAGTCCCAGAAGCCCTGCATCTTCAAGCAGTTGTGTCACATAGGTCCGGGTCGCGCCGCGCCGGTGCCCGGCGCGCGCAAGTTTGCCAGTGGGTTGCGATGGGACAAGGGGACCCTGCCATAGGAGGAGGTGTCTACCTGGTACAACGCGATACATCGCGTTCTAACCCTACAACGCGATGTATCGCGTTGTAAAAAAACACGGGTACCTAACACCCAACCCTGGCTGGGACACCATTCGTCTAGGAATAGTTGCTCGCTTGCTAGTCAAGGCGACCCCTCGGGGTCGGCAAGATTGCGGCCATGTAGGGTGACACGGGCCTTCCCTACTGGAGGGGGCTTGATGGCCTCCACGGCCTGTTGTCAAGCGATCATTGCATCCTTTTGATCGCATCATGCATCCTCCCAAGGGATGGCCCATCTCAGGCCGATGCCAGACATGTTCTAGACAGGTGGCCGATCTAGCCACTATGCACAAGCATTGATGAGCATTCCGTCATCACATGGCTGTGTGAAACAACCAACAAATTTAAGTACAACAGGCACTGGATGGCATTTAGGAAAAACATTATATAGCCATGGCAGGCATAGAAAGCAAATCTTTGTCACGGGTACCAAAAAGCTCACTTTACATTTGCAAGTTCCGTGCCTCGCAGCATGAATGAATGCCACAACAATGAAAATCCCTAGGTGGACAAGGAACCTGATTGGCCAACTAATTGCGCATTTATGTCGTCACATTTATATATTCACAAACTGCCCGGGGCCCTGGGTGACATCAGGGAGTCCTCGAATGTGCCATTTGCAAAGGGGTGCTCTCCAATCTGCTTTTTCAAAAAGCCAGGTCTGGAAACCATTGAGCCCATTAACTACGTTATGGCACAATATCATGGGTCATGAAGGCGGCAAGAGCCCTGGCTTCACAGGAGCAGAGGGCAGACTTATGCTTCCGTTTAATGATACAATTTGGAAAAAAACAAAGTGCTGGCGTGACACATATGGACAATGGAAGCAGTTCCCAAGGGCCAAACGCCAAACGAGGACTGTTGGCTCAAGCCCCAACAAGGCCAGACAACGTTCACTTCAACAGGCCAGTAAGCGTAGCAAACTCCAAGCAATTTAATCCCTCTTGCCGGACTTGTTGATAAGGGACTTGTGAATATGAGGAATGACACCACCTCCCGCAATTGTAGCCTTAATCAAGGTATCCAGCTCCTCATCACCACGAATGGCCAATTGCAAATGCCGCGGCGCAATACGCTTCACCTTAAGATCCTTTGAAGCATTTCCGGCAAGCTCCAGAACCTCGGCAGTAAGATATTCCAGAATAGCGGCACTGTATACAGCCGCGGTTGCCCCAACTCGGCCATTGGCTGCAACGCGGCCCTTCAGCAAGCGGTGAATTCTTCCGACTGGAAACTGCAAATGTGGGAAGCAGCAAAAAATAAACGGATACTAAATTAGAATCCGATGTCGCAAGGAAAGAAAGACTGTGGCACGCGCCGAAAGGGCATTTATAATGAGGCGCACGGCAGCACAGGGACGAACCTGAAGTCCAGCCCTAGAAGACCGCGACACTGGCTTCTTCTTGTCCTTTTTGTCCGCATCGGACTGCTTCCCCGTCAGTCCTTTTGCTCCCTTTCCAGACTGCCAATAACGAAACCAAACACCAAAGAGAACGCTGGTTAGCGCAACCGCAGCTGGACTTCTCAAGACGAGAAAGCAAGGGCAGATAAAGGAACTCTAGGAAATACAGGGAAAAAGGCGCTCTAAAAAAATATTTGTCCGCTCACCATGTCGAATCGGGTTTGGAAAAGAGTTCTTGGCGGTCTATGGACGTCTTCCAAAGCTATAGTAAAATCGTGGCCTTGCGCGCTCGTTTTCAATACAATCCAAACAAGCGTCGCTGGGCTTCGGTCACAGCACCGCGAGCCTAGGGGATCGCGCCGCGCCGCGCTGGCCACTTTTCACGATTCAAAATTTGTCGGGTGCATTCCTGGGTGCATTTCAAACGTTGTTGTTGTTGTTGTTGTTGTTGTTGTTGTTGCCCACGCCGCACATGGGCAGCAGCGATTTGGGAATTTGGAAACGGCCGAGGGGTATGACACTGAACAGTCATGTAGTAGTAGTTGTTGTTGTTGTTGTTGTTTCCCAAGTCGCACATGGGTGCAGCACTTAGTACTGTAGATTCTCTGGCCACAGATTCTCTGCTGCTCATGTGCGGCGTGGGACACAACTTGCAACAACAACAACAACAACGTACAGTACTGTAGACCGAAAAACAACAGCTGTGGGAGGGCTGCTTATTACCTTTGTTTCGGCGCGGGAATAAACTCAACTCAACTCAAGGCCTTGGCTTTGCTCAACTCAACCTTTGTTTCGCTGTTTGAGTTTGTCATGTCAGTGTTCTGCATGGCCCTCGGCCGTTTCCAAATCTCTGCTGCATGCCCATGTGGCATGTGCGGCGTGGGCACAATAACAACAACAGCAACGCAACTGTCAGCAATCCTCATAACACGTGGCAGTACAAGATCCCGCAAGCTTTCAACAATAATTTTTAAAAATCTCTCGTTCTGCCCCAACTCCCAAGCCCAAACTGGCCAAACTGAGTCTCATGCGCAGTCAGCCCATCGGCCGGCGCGGCGCTCGACACTAGGTACTGTCCTGTGCGCACGTAAAAGGGCGTCCAACACCGCCAGGTCACCAGCATGACTCACCACGTTCCCTTTCGATTTCCCGGAAATTAGCCCAATTCGATTGCCACGATATTTGCCCTGCAGGCTGAGGCGCCCAATTGTGAAGAACCCAGGTTTAAGAGGAGAATTTGCTCGGATTTTACCTCGGTTCCTGTAACCCAACCATGGCGCCTGCCTTGATCGTGGCTGGTCGCCCGATCCCCGCACTTTCTGCGTCGCAGAAGAGAAATCATCATACGAATATCCCGACGCGGCAGCAGGCCGGCGCCAGTCGCCTGGCTCCGCCAGGGAAGATTCTAAAAGTGGATCGCAAACGGCACCCGGCTGTCCCGGTAGCCTCGGCGCTCAAGAAATGCGATTCTTTACGTCCAGTGCTGGTTGCGGGGGGAAGTTTGGCAGCCGCGCTGGGATTGACATTGGTTCTTGATGTGAATTCGGCGTCTGCGAGTACCTTGGTCGCCAGCGACTTTTTCTCCCACGCCAATGGTCTTTGCCCCGAAATTCGTGATTCCGGCCTTTTACTGGGGACCATATCTGGAATGTCTACAGGGGCTCGCGCACTTATGGTATCGAGCCCAATTTTCTGCTATTTGCTCTTCGACTATTATCGTGCGAATGTCGACCCCAACGCCAGCTTCTCGGAGTTAGTCGCCGTGCTCTCTGCGTTCGTCTGCACGATGGCCATGTTCGTTTACATGGATTCCGTTTCCATCTACTGAGTTCGTCAGGAGGGGTACTTTGCGACGGTTCTCCAGGATGGATGCGTGGCCCGCGGTGCATGTGACGGCTAAAAGGAAGGCAACAACCTTCTACATCCTTGAACCTGCGTCTTGCTTCTAGACGAAGCTGTGCTCCAGGATGGAAAAGTGGGCGCGCCGGTGCAAGGTTCCTACGAACTTTCCTCTCTGCCCGATCACAGTACCTCGGTCCACGGCCATAGGCGGATGCACCCTGTTCCGAGATGCCGACCAGCTGGTTACCGGATTTGGAGGTGGCAAATTATCTTACATATGCTCGGGTTTGTAAATTTTGGTGCCACCCTTCGTTGGGCACTACCATAATATGTACATCTGCATCGACGTCACAGCCCAACCACCACCAATTGGCACTGTGGGCACCTGCAGGTGGATGGCATGAGCCTGGGGTTGGGACATCTACCTGTGAGCCAGGTGACATGGCTCTAGCTGTACTAGCTACTATGTATATACCATGTAGATAACGTGTAGATAACGTGTAGATACCCGTAGATACCTGTACAGCAACCCCTTACAGATTACAGGCGCAGCATAGACCAACAAGTGTCGTCCTGTGAGTCAGAGGGTGGATCGCTATTTTTTCATAAGGTTGGCGCCTGGCATGCCCTCTGAAGTCTTAGCAAACATGCCTGAAAAAGTCATTCCAGCAGTGCAGCTCGTCTCTCTTGTAGATAACTGCTTTGCATCCTAGCCAATGCATCTGCTGCTTGACAATATATAATATCCATGTGCCTCACCATTAATTAATTAATTAATTATTTAATTAATTAAGAACATAACTCCGTTGGGAGAACATGTAGCACATATCCCTGAGAAGGGGCATAGTACCGCATATGGCTTTTAATACATTCTGGGCTACTTCCTGCAAGGGTAGGGTGTAAACTACACCTGCTCTAGGTGCACCAAGCAGTGTTTCTAGTAAGGGTTTTTGGCACGCGCCAGTTGGCTGACGCGCCGCCGTTGGCGGTGCGTCGGACGGCTGACACGCCGCTGTTGGCGGCGCGTCAGACGGCTGACACGCCGCTGTTGGCAGCGCGTCAAACCATTCCAGTTAGGAAATACGAAAAAATGTTGTGTATACTTACAGATAGGCCGCTGAGGTTGATCGACGAATTTTGTTTCCTACCGCCTCAGCATGATACCTAAACCGATGCAACCCGCAGGTTGCAAGAAAAGTAGAAAACGCTCCCACGAAATAGCAGCTGCTATTATTAAAATGCATCCATCGTAAGTCTACGTATGCTTTGCTTACAAAGTATCCGCTAGCGCTGCGATCGCTATCACCACCTGGGTGGCTGCACCCAATAATTATGTTGTCTCGCGTTGGCAAGCCAGGCAGACGGGCCGGCAGGTCTTAGCATACAGGGACCGAACGTTCCAGAGGGGGGAGGTTCCACTGGCCGGCCAGGCTGGTCGAAGAAGGGCGTCAGATACGCGGTGGGAAAACCGGCCGTCAGCTCCGTTGCGGAAAAAGTGGGTGTTGAGATGGAGTTGCTGGCACAGGGCCAGCAGTGAGGCGTGTGACGTCGTAAAACACGAGCTCCAGTATATCTTGATGGGTACGTGGCATGTCGAAAAAGGCAGGCCTGTTGACGTCGAAGGTGGTAAAGAGCCTGTCGACGTCAAAATCGCGCTCAGACCAGCCAGGTTTGCCTGGGCGGCTGCGCTTTGGGTCAGGTGATGCAGAGGGCGAGGAAAACCCGGGAGGGTTCGGGGCGATCGACCACCAGTGCGCGACTAGTGTCACCACTGCCTTCCGGCCCTGATGGCGAAGCTGCAGCCGGAGCTGCAGACGTATTTTCATGGCCGAGCGCAGCCGCCAGGCTGCGTTGCGTCAAGGAGCGTTTGCTGGTCATATATTGCGTAATACTCTTCGAAAAATCATATCAGCATGTGCGTCTTAGAAAGACGCGTCGATTGTGATATTCACGGCTAAATTCGGTGCTCAAACGGGAAAGTTATGAGCTCCGCCGTCAGCCATGGCTACCTCATGCATGGCTCGTGGCTCGTGGCTTCTAGCTGCGGGCTTTTAATTTCCATGTTGTACGCTTAATTGTCTTCTCCCGGTTAGGGCTAAGTTTTGCAAAAAACGTAAGTCTTAAGTCCAAAGTACTTTTTCCTCCTGTTCTCCCAACAGAGAAAACGCGGACAAGATAACGGCAGGCTCGAGCTACCGGCCAATGTCCGGACTCTCCCGATTTCTGGCCTGCGCTGGCTGCCTCCTTGAGATGTTCTTAGTTAAAATTAAAAGCCTTTGGTACCAGGCGCCAGGATCTGGTGCAAGTGGATGGCTGCCCCGCATGGTGCATGAGCCAGATGTACCCCTCTTAAAAAATGGGCACATGCAGGATTGGCCACTTGGCCCCACCGCCCCATGGCAGCGTGCCAAAGCACGGTTCACAATGGCCCCGGTGAAGTGAATGCCTTGCAACTGTCAGTATATCTTCGTTTTCAGCATTAATTGATTAATTAGTCTTGTGTCCCCATTGGGGGACCACGGACTGAATTCCCCAAGTTATATTATGTTCTGCATAATTTGGCCACTGTTAGACTGAAGAAGTCTTTCCAGACCCTGTAAGACAGCCTGACCTCTCGGGACAAGGCTCAGACTCCCTGATCAACGCCGTCATACCCGATAAAAACTAAGGCCAAGTGGGCGGTCCACTAAGCCGGTGACAGTACAGGTCTACCCTCACGAGGGTGGGGCCGGGCTTGCATCGTACAGGCTAAGCAGATCGGTGGGGAACGCCCCAAGCGACTGCGAGTGGCTGTGGGCCGCGCCCACCGCTGGGCTAGTGAACGACTGCTGCTTGGACGCCACCATGAGCTTATCTGTCCCCGCACACAGGCACAGCGCAGCGGCATGTCCACATGGACATCACACATGCACGCACACGAGGTCAACAAACATCAGTCGGGGTGCCCTGGAAACTTTGGAATCCACATGGCCAGGCGGTATCCCACAGCATCTGGGGCTCCCACAACCCGCTTCAATCCACGGCCATGCTCAACCAGGCACCACATGCAGGATGCAGTGGGCGATCAAGTCAGCCACACAGCCAGCGATGAGAAAGGCGAGACAGGTCACTAGGGATGCCACACGGGATGCGTCAGTCCAGGGGGAGACAGGCCAGGCGGTGAGGCCGGTGGAAAGGAGCAAGACAATAATCTGGGAGTAAGTGGACATACGTTTACAAACATGCCTTCGAGGTCTGGAGGAGGAGGGGAGGGGGGGGGGCAGGAGGGCAGTGGCCATGTCCTGTTGCTGTGATGCCTCCCCTTGCTGCCTACAGCCACCGACCAGCTGCTGCCTACAGCCACCGACCAGCTCCTTGGGTCAACACCCCTTCCTGTCCACAGCCACCGACCAGATCTTTGGGTCAACACCCCTTGCTCCCTACAGCCACCGACCACCTGCTTGGGTCAACACCCCTTGCTGCCTACAGCCACCGACCAGCTGCTTGGGTCAACACCCCTTGCTGCCTACAGCCACCGGCCAGCTGCTTGGGTCAGCACCCCTTGCTGAATACAGCCACCGACCAGCTGCTTGGGTCAACACCCCTTGCTGCCTACAGCCACCGACCAGCTGCTTGGGTCAACACCCCTTGCTGCCTACAGCCACCGACCAGCTGCTTGGGTCAACACCCCTTGCTGAATACAGCCACCGGCCAGCTGCTTGGGTCAGCACCCCTTGCTGAATACAGCCACCGACCAGCTGCTTGGGTCAACACCCCTTGCTGCCTACAGCCACCGACCAGCTGCTTGGGTCAACACCCCTTGCTCCCTACAGCCACCGACCAGCTGCTTGGGTCAACACCCCTTGCTGCCTACAGCCACCGACCAGCTGCTTGGGTCAACACCCCTTGCTGCCTACAGCCACCGACCAGCTGCTTAGGTCAACACCCCTTGCTGCCTACAGCCACCGGCCAGCTGCTTGGGTCGCACCCCTTGCTGAATACAGCCACCGACCAGCTGCTTGGGTCAACACCCCTTGCTGCCTACGGCCACCGACCAGCTGCTTGGGTCAACACCCCTCGCTGCCTACAGCCACCGACCACCTGCTTGGGTCAACACCCCTTGCTGCCTACAGCAACCGACCAGCTGCTTGGGTCAACACCCCTTGCTGCCTACAGCCACCGACCAGCTGCTTGGGTCAGCACCCCTTGCTGCCTACAGCCACCGACCACCTGTTTGGGTCAACACCCCTTGCTGCCTACAGCCACCGACCAGCTGCTAGGGTCAACACCCCTTGCTGCCTACAGTCACCGACCAGCTGCTTGGGTCAACACCCCTTGCTGCCTACAGCCACGGACCACCTGCTTGGGTCAGCACCCCTTGCTGCCTACAGCCACCGACCAGCTGCTTGGGTCAACACTCCTTGCTGCCTACAGCCACCGACCACCTGCTTGGGTCAGCACCCCTTGCTGCCTACAGCAACCGACCAGCTGCTTGGGTCAACACCCCTTGCTGCCTACAGCCACCGACCAGCTGCATGGGTCAGCACCCCTTGCTGCCTACAGCCACCGGCCAGCTGCTTGGGTCAGCACCCCTTGCTGAATACAGCCACCGACCAGCTGCTTGGGTCAGCACCCACTACTTGCTGGTGGTCATGCCCGCGCCTCTGCGTGAAGCAACTACAAAAACAACTGTATCTACTGAACCTGGTGCGGGCCGCTGTATCATACTATACCCTGTATCAATCGCAGCAGCAAGGGGCCATGCCTTCACATGGCAGGCACAAGGTGGCTCCCATGCTTGTGTGCGGCGCAGTAGATACAGCCATGTAGGCATGCTGTACAGGAGAACAACCAGCATGCGCACCATCCACACACGCGCCCAGGCTGTTGCAACGTGGCACAACGCACCGTCCGTGGCTCGACCCCCCCCGAACAGCGAGCGGCCGCCCGTGAAGGACCCCCCCGAGGGCGACACCTTGACCGTGGGCTGTGGGCGGGCGGAGGGGCGGGCGGCCGGGCAGGCGGGTGGGCGGGTGGGTGGGGTGCAGTAAGGTGCAAAGTGGCAGTGGCATGACAATGAGTGGAGAGGGACATGGTCAGCAACATAGCATAGAACATAGCATGGCCAGGGGTTGTGAGGGCACAAGGCAGGTTGCGATGATTGAGGGTCACAAGGTATGGTAGGCCAACGGTGCGTTACGCATGCAGACAGATCAGAGCAGCAAACCTGGGGAGGGAGACGGCCGTTGCCATATTCTTCCCCTTGCTGTAAGAAGCCAGCAGGGTCACACAAGTGACGGTGACAGAGTGACGCCCAGCACACGCCCAAAAGCCACCCCACACGCCCGCTCACGCACGCATGCTGCAGCCGCGCAGCACCCTCACCCACACTCTGCAAGAGCTCTAGGCGGGGAAGACTGTGGCTGACCGCATGCGCCTGGAGGCGCCACATGTGCTTCCATCCGTGTGGCATGTGCTTATGGGTGTGACTTTTGACTAGACAGGTGCGACCTCCCACCACTGGCACCACAAGAGCTACAGAATTGGATCCCAACCACCTCTTGTCAGCATTGGCCTAACCCAAGCGGTAGGGGCGCCAGCACCTACAGTGGAGAGTGGCTTGCCCCCCTCCAGCAGCTCGCTCGCATCCATGGGGTGGTTGCGCGAGTGCAGCGACGAGTCCACCGGCGTCGCCACGCCCACGATGCCCCCCATGTGCGGGGAGGAAAGGGAGAGCGATATCGAGGAGCGAGAGGACGCCAGCCCGCCGCCCAAGCTGCTGCTGTGGCCACTGTCCTCCCCACTGCCCCCGCCCAGCAGGTCAAACAGGTCGCCGCTGCTGGCGACCGTGCGCGGGCCTCGGTCCATGGCCGTGCTGCTAGCCGCCGCCAGCGTGCCCACACCCATGTCCATGAGGTCCAACGGGGCACCGCCGATGGCCAGGGGGGATGCCACCGCGCTGGCCGTGCCTGAGGACACTGCGGCCGCCTTGGCCACGCTCCCGCCCACGCTGCCTTCCTCGGAGCGTGTGCGCACGGGGGCCGGGCCGCCCTTTGCGGGGGAGGGCCGCGCGACGCTTGCCGCTGCGGCCTTGCTGCTGTGGGCCCCGCCATGCTCCAAGCTCTCCAGCCACTTGTCCATCGCGCTGTCCGCACCCTGCGGCGCGTCATCCACCAGGTCATCCACGTTGGGCGCGTGGCCTGGGCCGCGATGGCCCACAACCGGCCCACTGGCCAGCGGGGCACCGTAGGGGTCCGCTGCCCTGGCATCTGCCACCGGCACGCGCGTGCGGTGCAGGCCGAGCGAGGCGACCCACCGGCGCTGACACGCGGACCACTGCCATCGGCCTGCCACACCCGCGGGGAGCGATCCTTGCGGCTGCCCGCACGTGAGGCACACGCGGCCGCCGTCGGTGGCGCCTGCCATGAGCAGCACCACGCCGCACTGGCGACAGCTCAGCGCGTACGCACTGGGGGCAGGTGCAAGGGGGGGGGGGGGGGGGGGAAGACGTGAGTGCAAGGCGTGACCCAAGGAATGGGTGGTGCGAACTCATGCAGACCACATCTCCTCCAACAACAGGCCAGCCAGCCCTGCTACATCCCATCCTCAATGCATGGATGCCAGCCAACTTCTTGATGAGCAGATGCACTCGGTTTCCCCTCCACCGCGCCCACCCCTCCCTACCCCATGCACGCGCATGCACCCGTCTCCCTCATGCCACGCGGCACCCACCTCACAGCCATCCCCTCCACCTGCCCGTGCTTGAGCAGGGACAGCAGGCTGCAGCTCTCGCCGCCATCATGGCTGAGCCGCGCGCCGCGCTTGCTGGCGTCCGCGTGCGCATGCGCCTGCTGCTCCACCCCCAGCAGCAGCGACAGGCGGCGCGAAGCAGCGCGGGGCGCGACCTCGCTGCTAGTACCGGCGGGCAGGCGCGGGCCCATCATCAGCGCTTGCACTGCACACGCAAACGCACGCCGCTCCAACGAGTACAGACCCTGGCGCAGGAAGAAGGGAGAGGGCAACGGAGCGGGGGAGCGTACAAAGCAAGGGAAGGATGGGGTTTGGGGGGTACGGATGTTAGCAGCATGCTGGACTATGGGCGTATACGGAGAGATCCGGAGGTGTGGCGGCTGGTAGTAAGGCAGGACCCACGCGCGCACTGCAAGTCTTTACAGCAGCCATGTGTGGACCTGGGTACCAGCACACATCCTGTGTCATGCACGTGTGCCTCGCCCTTGAGGCCTGAAACAGCTGCGATAGCCAAAAGCACAACCCGACGACAAAACCGGACGGAAACCACACAGGGTGACGCAGATTGACACAGCTATCCCCGACTTCATTGTCCACACAAGAGAACATGCCCCTGCATAACCACTTCTCAGAACACAGCGGAACACGCCTGCGTAGACATGTGCGTGCGGGCAGCCAGAGCGCGTGCACACACATGGCCGTGATCTGGCCACCCACAGCCGCGTGGCTCAAGGAAACCGGGCATCACATGGCCATGCGGAATGCGATGATGTGATAATATTGCCGGAGGCGACGAGACACAACCACAGTGCTGCAGCTCCAATCCAACCGCGTGCGTTCCTGCTGTCATGCTTGCCTGGGAGCACGCGGCCGCCTGCGAGGCCTCCATCAGCTGCAGCAGCACGCCCTTCTTCTCCGCAAGGTTCAGCGAGGAGCCGCCACCACCGTGATGGGCAGGCGCTGCCGATGATGATGCCGAAGATGACGCGGGCCCCGTCTGGTTAGACGCGCCGTGCCACCCCCCTGGCTGACCCGCGCCTAAGGGCTCGCTCTCAACGGGAGCTGGCGGAGACCCGCCGTCCAAGCCAGAGGAGAAGTCACCGAACCCCTCATCGTCGCCGCTGACAGTAGTGGCGGGCGCCGCCGCAGGACCGGGCTCTGCACCCTGGAAACCCCAGTCGTCCCCGCCCTGCTCATCCTCGAACCCCGAGTCGGTGCGGCCAAAGCCTGCTTGGCTAGACACCCCCTGCTGGCTCATGCTCGCAGCGCTTGCAGTTGTGCTCTCAGCCGGATCCTTGTACCCCGGTGAGCCGGGCCCCGTGAAGTCTCCAAAGGAATCCTCCAGGCCACCATCCATCGCCGCCCCCCGCGCGGTTTCCCCCACACCCACCCCCCATGCATCGCTGCGGGACGCATCTGAGCTCATCCGGCCCGCAACCGCATCGCTGCTGCCAAATGCGCTGTTGCTGCCAAACGTGTTGTTGCTGCCAAACGCGCCCCCCGATTCGGCAGGGAACGCGGCGAACCCGGATGGGGGCGCAAACCCGGTGCCAGAGCTGCTGGCTGCCTCCCCAAAGCTGCCGCTACTGGCAAACACATCCCCGTGTGACGGGAACGCGGCAAACGAGCCACCAAATGACGTCCCTGAGGCAGAGGTTTCCTGCACACCACTGAATGATGCACCCACTGTCGTAGGGGGCGCCTCACTGAAGCCCCCAAACTCGGAGTCAGAGAGCGCGCCGCCGTCGTCCTTGCTCACCTCGCCGAAGGAGGCAGTGAAATCCGCACCGCCACTTCCAGCCGCCACCGTGGTGGTGGCACCGAACGTAGACGATGATGAGGTGGCCTCCTCCCCCTCGAACTCACCAAACTCCAGCACAGATGACAACCCCTCCACCCCACCCAGCGGCGCATGAGTCATGCTGGTGGCAAATGACGATGATGACCCACCTGCGCCCAGCCCGGTGCTGGCATCCGCAGCAGACCTCTCCCCCTCCGCCTCGGCAAAGTCCCCAAAGTCCAGCTCCAGCATAGGTGGGCGCGCCAAACTGGTCGGCACGCTGCCCTTATCGCCCCCAAACGTGGCAGCAGCGGGTGCAGGGGCCGTGCTGGTGGCGGCTTGTGACCCGCCCTGCGCCTCACTGAAGTCCCCAAAGTCATTGCCGGGCAACGCAGACGACAGTGCGCCGCCACCTGTCCCGCTCGCCATTGCGCCCGTAGAGAGAGAGGGCGCACTGGCACTGGCCTCTTCAAAGTCGCCAAAGCTGGTGTCTCCGAGCGGGCTGCTAAAGAGAGGACCGCTGCCAAAGCCACCCGCACCGCCACCAAAACTTCCCACAACCGCAGGCGCTGGCGGTGGCGTGGCCGACGGCAGCGTGCTACCTGGCGCACTGGCGTCCGCGCCCGCGTCCGCGAAGTCCCCAAAGTCCAGCTCCGACGTTACCCCGCTGGGGACAGGGGCCGTGCTCACGCTGGTGGAGGCAGAGGGGGCCGATGTTGGCGGCACCTCGGCAAAGTCCCCAAACTCACTTTCCGACAATGGGGCACTTGCTCCCGCACCCGCCTCACCCAAGGACCCAAACGCGGTAGGCGTGCCAAAGGGAGCCGCTCCGTGCACGCCAAACGAGGAGCCTGCCCCAAAGGTGCTGACGCTCATGTGGCTGGAGTCCCCGAAACCAAACGGCGATGGCATATGGCCAGATGGTGCCGCACCGCCCAGTGGCATAACCCCCGCACCAAAGGCAGCAAAAGGGGCCGCGCTATTGCTGGCATCCGCAGAGACTGGCGCCACCACCGCGGGCGTTCCATCCGCCTCCTCAAAGTCCCCAAAATCGAGATCGGCCGCCCCCACTGGCCCGGCACCCCCACCGCTGGCGCCAGCAGGGAGGGGAGGGTGTGCCCCAGGTGCGGCGGCGCTGGCGGCTTGTGCGGGCGTCGCCGAGGGTTCGGGCACCACCACCGCTGCCGGGTCGCAAAAGTCGTCCAAGCTGAGCTCAGGCAGCGGCCCCATGCTGTCCTTGTTGGCCCACGCCGGTGCCGGGACGGCAGGCTGTGCCGGTGAGGGTGCGGCCATGTGTGCGGGGATGCCAGAGGAGAAGTCCGCAGGGAAGGATGCCTCAAAGGAGGGGCTGCAGTGGGGGGCACCCGCATCCAGCGACAGGCGACGCTCGGTGGACGAGCCGCCACCAAGGACAGAGGAGCCCCACCCGCCAGGTGTCGCAAACGCATCCTTGCTGGCATCATGCGTGGCAGCATGTGACCAGTCGAAACCACTGTCGGTCACCCCATGGGCCCCGGGCTGCCCGTGTTGCGGTGGGAAACCGGACGAGGGGGGGGGCGTGGCCGCCTCGGGTGCGGCGGTGGCCGTGGCAGGGTCCACCGACGCAAACTCCCCGAAATCAGAGTCATCCACCGCTGCTGCTGATGGCATGCTGCTGGCGACCGGTGGCACCGCCGCAGGCCCTGCATGACCCGTGTTCCAACCAGGCGCCGCGGGGGGGAAATCATGCAAGCTGGGTGGCACCTGCGGCGGCCCTCCGTGCGGGAAACCTGGGCCAGGGTAGAAGCCCTGGGGGACACCCCCCGCAGGGTGCCCATAGAACTGGCCGCCAGCCACTGGGAATGGGGGAGGCGCGCCCCATGCGTTGCCGGCTGGCGGCTGAGGCGGTGGCGCCGGCGCACCCGATGGTGGCGCGTCCGCAAAGTCCCCAAACCCATCGTCCTCGCCACCGCTCGTGCTGGCCGCCTGACCCGCCAGCACACCCGGTGTGGCCGCATCGTGGCTGGCCCCCCCGCTGATGGGGCCTGGAGGCATGCCAAAGGGGGCAGAGCCAGGCGGCATGGTCGGGGGAGGAGCCGTGCCCCACGGCATTATGTGCGGGGGTGGGTACGCGGGTTGGCCGTCCTGGCCAGGTGGGTGCCAGGGTGCATGCGGCACACCATCCAGGGGTTGTCCCGGTGCGGTGTGCGGAGCGTACGGCCACGAGGGGGGCACGCCAAAGCCCGCGTTGGGTCCAACCGGTGCACCAGACGGGGGCATGCTGGCACCATGCATCAGCCCCAGCCCCTGTACCCCTATACCTGGCGCATGGCTACTGGCACCTGCCGTGCTGCCATCAGCGGCGCCCCCATGCGGTGCCAATGATGCGGGAGGGTTGGCAGGCGGCGCGTCCGCACCGTGGAAGTCATCAAACTCTGCGTCGTCGCTTGAGGACGGCGGTGGCGCGACCGAGAGAGGGGCCACACCGGCACCAATGCCAGCAGGCACGGGACCCCCCGATGACCCTGGGCCGGGGGCTTGCCACGGCGCGTGGCCCCCAGCAGGGTAGCCCGGTTGCGGCATGTACCCAGGGTATCCAGGGTAGCCTTGCGGCAGATAGCCAGGGGGTGGGTACCCGTACGGGCCCTGCGACTGCTGGGGGAACCCGCCGGGTGGTGTGTGGCCAGCCGCGGCGCCATCCTGACGCTGGCCTGGCGCGTGCCCTGCAGCCTGGCTGGGATCCCAGGGAGGGTGTGCCTGCCCTGGGGCACGTTCAGAGCCAGGCCCTATCCCTGGTGGATGGCTCGGGTCATACGGCGGGTGCGGCCCAGGGGCCGCGCCGGGCGGGTAGGGAGGAAAGGGCTGCCCTGGCATCGGCCCCGGTTGGGACCCCGCCCCAGCATGGCCCACATGACCCGGTTGACCCCCTTGGCCCGGTTGTTGGCCTGCAGAGCCTGGTTGTCCTGCATGGCCCGCGTCAGGGTGGGCGGGGGCTTGCCCCGGCGCATGCATGGGCTGCCCATAGTAGAGATGGGGAGGCATCGGTGCACCTCCGTAGCCATGCGCAGCAACTGGGGGCATGTGGCCTGCCGCGCCGTCGGCAGGTGGAGCGCCCCAAGAAGTGCCAGGGTAGCCTCCCGCCATGGGCATAGGGGTAGGCCCGTGGGACATGGCGCTTGGACGCATGGGCATCTGCCGCAGGCGCATCTGAAGCTCCTTTTGCTGTTTCTCCTTCTCTGCCGCCGCACGAGCTGCGGCAGCGGCATCCGCTCTCTCTTTGGCCTTCCGTTTACTCGCCTCAAAGGCGGACCCGAAAGCGGAGGACCCGAAGGCGGAGGTAATGTCATCGAAAGCTGACTTGTCACCCATTTTTCGCAGATCAACAGAATGCTATTGTATTAACTCGTAGTTAGCAAAGCCCCTCGAAGGCGGAAAATATATTGGAACGCAATTTACTCGCGTAGCGCTGTTGGAGCAGCGTGGCCACTGGCCACGAAAGATGTTAGAGAGATGACGCTCTCAAAACTCTTATTCATGGATTTTACGCAATGGTCAACGTCTAGCATTCCCGCATGATCTTTCTCAATCCTGCTCACTGCTTTTTGAAGCTTTTGCAATGCTTCGCTGAGACGAGCGTAATCAGGGTCATCAGCCATGGTAGGAGTTCAGAGACAAAACGCGTCAAATTGACGTAGCGGTCATTTCCGGCACCTTAAAAGCGAGCTAGCCAACCAAAAAACGAGCGCGCGATGGACCTAATCCAAAATCTCCCAGATCTGGGTGAATATTGGTATCAATGACGGGCAACCAGCAACTTCAGACTTCCAAGCCACTGCTGAACCCTTTCAAGTCCCGAGAATGGCTAACAAAACGTCGAAGTAAAAAATGATATTTCAAGAATATTGGTGCGTGCACATGCAGCCTTTCCAATAAGCTATTTTCTAACCGCGACACAATATTCCCACGACCACATGTACCTTCTCAAACGTGTTCACTGCTGCTTGATCATGTGTCACTGCGTGAAGTCCTAACGCGCGTGGTGCTTGGCTCCAGCGTGGTGGTGCAATGTGCATGGGCTCCCGACCTAGCGTGCATCTGGGCACCGGGCACTGGTGCCGAGTCTCGTCACGGAACAAGGGGAGCCAGCCCGGCAGGCGGGCCAACATCTCCGTGCCACGCGGCGCACTGCACACCAAGAATCTGTTGCTACTGGCAACCGGTGCCAGGGCTGGGGCTGGCGCCTGGCGGGCACCGGCCGAGTAGAACGGCCAGATCTCTAGTTCATTTGAGTTCACTTCAGTTGGATCCCACGCCGGCCAGATCTCTCGTTGGTGCATATTGTCGTCAGAAAGCGTTGGTGCATATTGTTGTTGTTGTTGTTGTTGTGTCCCACCACGCCGCACATGCACGCCCTCGGTTCACCGGCGTGGGAATAAACTCAACTCAACTCAACTCAACTACGCCGCACATGAGCAGCAGAGAATCTTGTTGGTGCATATAAGCAATTTGCATACAAGTGTTTTCAGCGGCCGCAACCCATATGAGGGCTTTTAGACGGCCACCCCGCCGGTTACGCGAATCATCGATCATGATTTATACGCGGCTGACGGCGGGTGACCGACGGATATCGCCTCAGTTCTGACATACACGGAAATCAGCGCGTGGATCGCAAACATGCCCAGCCGACCAGCTTGGGACAACCTTCTACAAGCAATTCCCGCAAGATGGCATACTCTCATGACAACCCCGCGCAAACCCCTACAAATCGGGGAATGGGTGAGCTCAGTATTACCCGGATCACGACACGTCCGTACATAAGGGCTGCATCGTTGCGGTCACGTCGACGGGCGTTACCATACAATTGCTCCAGGAGACACCCGACGGTCAAGGACTTCTCGGCAAATTGATTACATCGTACGCCTACATTCCATCATGTCAATGTCACCGCATTCGAGTGGTCCCGTGGTCACTGTCACAGGCGTGCATGTTACCCCTGGACCCCACCACGGCAGTGATACGCGACACCACATGGCTACATGTTGGCAAGGCCGGGGGCGCCTGGACACGCTTGCTCTAGACCCGCTAGAATTTGGGTGGGTCCTCACATCTGGCCTTTGAGTGTATCGTTTTCAACCTTTGACAATAGCCATGAGTGTATCGTTTTCCTCGAGCCACGAGGTAGCCATGGCTGTCGGAGCTCATAACTTTCACGTTTGAGCGCCGAATTCAGCTGTGAATATCACAATCGCTTCGTCTTTCTAAGACGCACATGCTGATATAATTTTCCGACGCTATTACGCAATATACGATGAGCAAACGCCTCTCGACGCAACGCAGCCTGGCGGCTGCGCTCGGCAATGAAAATACGCCTGCAGCTTCGGCTGCAGCTTCGCCCACCGGCCCAGATGGCAACGGTGACACTAGTAGGGCACTGGTGTGTTACGCCGCAAGCCTCGGCCGCCACCTCTACCTCTACCGGTCCTGATACTACCTAAACTAGTGAGGCCGCTTCTATTTACACCCCTAGCGAAAGACGACCGAGACGAACCAGATCTCAATGCATTTACATATGTACTACTGTAATATGCCATAGGCCATTTAATCAAACCCGTTTACTCCAGGAAAAGAGGAAGGAAACACAACTAAACTGCCGTGACCCAAGCCTATATGTGTTAATTCATTTAACACACGCCGAGTGACCACACAAGGAGTGGAACGTGCATAAATGGTCACCAACGGTCCAACAGGCTCGGGCCGACCTGGCCCTCGCCTGCAGAAACACAGAAACACAGGCAGGTGCACAGATGCACGCCGGTCCACTACATTCTACAAAAGGATAAGGACCACTAATATAGTACGCGGCGCGGCGCCCAAAGGCACCCAATATACCACAGTACTGTTACGGGGACAATCATGTCCAAACTAGAACTGCACGTAACCTAGGAACAACCGAGGCCAAGGACCTAATTTACGTCCGTAACTACAACGAATTGTTACGCGACGTAACACCTCCCCCCCACAAAAGGTAGGGAGCCCTCTCCCTACGCAGAGAGGAGGGAACCAAAGGGGTAGGAAAAACCTAATGCACCCAGCACATACCAACACAATCGATAGACCATCCCAGATACAAAGCACCAATAGTTCACACGGTCTCCACCACCACGCCGGGTGGTGTAGGGTTAGCCAGCACCAAGCCTGGTGGGAGGTTCCCCTAACTGCCTGGAACGGAGTCCTGGCCGGGGGGACGGCACTGGGCAGGACACACAGAGTAAACACATCAGCGCTAAGGACCAAGAACAGCCAACCAACTGGCCAGAATATGAGGGCGACTCTATATACCGGAGGGACAACACCCTCAGGTCGGGCCTAAGGCCCTCTATCTAGTGGCCATCCGTCTGATAAGTGCCACGAGAGGCCAGCAGGACCTCCAGGTAGGCCTGGTAGTGGGCCACATCCTCGACATTGTCATGCCTATCTACAGTGAGGAAAACATCGGCCCACACGCCGTCAGGAAAGAGGCCCAGGAAGGCCCAGTAATACCTATGCTGCGTGAGGACGACCTGGCCACGGGCCCAGTCCAGAAAGCCACAGGCAAAGAGGCGAAGGAAAGGCTCTACCGCGATCAGGCAAAGGGCCCGCAGGAGGAGGCGATGGTACCGGATCCGAGGGCGCATACCCGTCGGGAAGAACAGGTCCACCAGGGGCTCCACGTTGGACGGCCACAACCGGATGTGCCGAACCTCGCGGGAGCGCCACCGACGAACACACTGTCGCGACCCGAATGTCTCTAGGTAGTCGCTGGCCCGAGGAGGAGGGTGACCGCGGGAGTCTAGACCCTGGCCCGGGATAGGCGCCGGGCGACGGGCATCCCACTCAAGGATGGGCTGGAGGACCGTAGTGTACGCCGCACCCGGCACCGCAGGAAACTCTACTGTAAGGGCATCCGAAGCCATAATGCCCAGAGGGGAGGGTAAGCCCACTGGAACCCACCGTAGGTGTCCAAGTCGTTGTGGCGCCTAGCCCAGCGATACAGAACGCGCCGGACCAGGATCTCACCCTCGAACACCGGATCAGCTAAAATAACCATGTCGAAGGAGGCCGATCAGTCTCAATGGGTAGGCCACGATCCCGAGGCGCCCGACACACCTGGGAGAACCCGTAGGACATGGGGAGATGGCAAGCTCAGCAGAGGCGCGCGGCAGGTCACACTGTCGGCAGGCGAGTGCGGACATACCATACCCAGGAATGGGCGTGTCGCGCGACTCCGGCGTCGCATGCACCACAGAAGGGGCCCTGTCCCGATCACCCTGGGACAACTCCCGGAGGGAATCGGCAGCGCGGGTGGCGCGAGGATCCTGACCGGTGGACCGAACAACCGCGGCCAAGACCGCGAGGCCGAAGGAGCAGGGACCGAAGCAGGGGCCGACGCAGGGGCAGGAGCCGACACCGACGCAGGGGCACTGGTAAAACAGGAGGTCGCGCCGGACCCGAAGCCAGAGAGGGCCGTGACGGACCCGCCATCGACGCAGGCGCGCCGGTCTCCGTTGCCGGTGCACCCTCAGGCCACATATTGAAGATAGGGCCCGTAGGGACAGGCAGCCCGGCATAAGATTGGTTACCATCCAAGCTCCAGTCGGGCACCGGGATCCTCTGCGGGGGACCACCCTCCCAAAGCCTGGGATGATCGCCCGTGTCGCTGAAGAAACCACGAACTGGCTGTGAGGGCGCAGCGGACGGCCCAGAGGGGCGACGGCGGGCACAGCCGAAGGGGCTGAAGACTCGCGCCGAGGCGCGGGAACGTCGGCCGCAGGCACGGAGGCAACCGGAGGTGTCGGAGCCGCAGCAACCGAAGGGGTAGGGGGCGCCGGCGAAACCACAGGTGCCGAAGCAACCGAAGGGGTAGGGGGCGCGGACACCACAGACACCCCACCTGGCGTGGCCGGAGTCTGCGCTTGGGCCGCCAGGAAGGCCCCGAACGCCGTGGTCAGGGACTGGATCTGAGCCTGCATAGCCGAGACCGTCGCCGAAAGAGGATCAGGCAAACCCGAAGGGGTAGGCTCTACTGCAACACCCGGGTCGACCGAGGGGACGACGGGACCGGAGAGGGAGGAACAGACGCCGAGGAGGCGGACGCAGCGCTCGAGGCAGAATAATCTGGAGTATAATGTACCTCGGCTGGGGCGCCCGAAGGGGCAGGACCACTAACCGCTAGTCCGCCGACTGATCAGCTATCTCCATGAATTCTACGGCCCGTAAAAGGTCGCAGGGGTTCTCATCTACCTCAGCATCACCCTCAGCCGGAAGCCAAGGGAACACCTCCCGTAGGCAGGTACGGCCCACAGGGGTAGAGAGGTAGGAGAACACACGGCAGCACCGGAGAACCGCATCTATCTGTCCCAAGGCGGGACAGCTGGAACCACACCCCAACAAACAGTGTCCGGCATCGTCGAACCCGTGCAGGACAAGCTGGTGCGGCTCATCAGGGGAAGGACCATACCACGTGACCCCGAAGAGGGCCGCCCTGACTAAGCCCGCATGTTGGGCCTGAAGGGCCGGCTGCACAACGCCACCCGGGTAACTTGATCGCGACACCCAGCGGCCCGGAAGGGCCTCGAAATACAGCTCAGGGTCCGGTGGGGGCGGGGACGGCAGCGAGCTCTCAGCCGGAGGGGTAGGCTCTGACATGACGGCTGCGGAGGGGAGGGGACAACCAACCATCCGTCGACAGCAGACATAACATAAGAGAGGAGAAGGTCTACAACTAGAGCTTATGCAGGGTTTTATACTCCTGCAGCAGGCGACTACACCCATCTAGCTCACTCTCAGTATACCAGACCTTATCTACCTCACTACGAGCATACATCCACTTCACCTTATACTGGCGCTGGGTACCGCGGCCTTTTTGATATCTCTATGGGCCACGATACCCTCTACCTCATCCTCTACCTCACCAGTATCCGGGTTATGCTCTAAAGGGGCAGGGGCTAATTCTCTACCAGCGAACGTGCTCTGATGATAGAGCTTCAGCTGGCTTCTATGAAAGGTGCGAGAGTGGGTCTGCCAAGAGGTAGGAATATCTATCTCATACAGAAAATTACCTACTCTAGACAACACACGGAAGGGTCCTAAGAAGGCGGGCCTAAGTTTCACTTTCAGTTCAGCTTCGAACTTATGAGCGAAGCGGCCAACACGGGGCCTTCTACTAAGACTAAATCTCCTATTTCTATCTCAGGTGCTCTTCTATCTAATGAGGCACGCAACCTAGCAAGGTATTTGGCCTGCGCCCTATGGTACCCTGCAATAGCGTTGTCGTGTGCATTCTTCATCTTATCTAATAACGCCTGCACACCTTCTACAGTATCCCGGGACACATCATCCTTGTCCCTTAAAGGACTAGCTAAGAGAGAGGTAGGGGTAAGAGGTTGTCTACCAGTATCTAGGAAGAAGGGCGTATAACCATGCGCAGCCTGAGGGCAGTTGTTAAGGGAAAACTCTACCAAACATAGGTAATCCTCCCAATCACTCCCAGAGCCATTCACATAGTGACGCAGAGCTTCTTCCACTACCCTATTCAAACGTTCTACTAAATGAGACGAGGAGGAGTGGTAGGCAGTACCGAAGGTGACCTTGGTACCGATAGCAGCGAAGAACTGCTGCCAAAAATCAGAAGTAAATAACTTATCCTTATCACTAATAAACTGCCTACTCAAACCATGATATCTATATACGTTATTAAGGTATAGGCGTGCGCAATCGCGTGCGGTGAGTTCTAAGGGACACGGCACGAGATGACACATACGAGTAAAACGATCTACAAAAACAAGGATCTGGGCGTTACCTCTATCATTCTTCCTAAAAGGTCCTACAAAATCCATCATAATGGAGTCCCACGGCATGATGGGATCAGGTAAGGTCCTAGGCTCTGCTATCTGTCCTACATTGTTGGGTTTCATCTCCTGGCAAGATTGACAGGTTCTAACATACTCATCTACATCCTTTAAAAGGGAAGGCCAGTAGTAAGAGCGGGCTACTAGGTCCCGTACCCGTTTACCACCCTGGTGAGCAGCTAAGTCATGCAACTCAAAGAGCAAGGAGGAGCGACAGATAGGAGGGACATACAGGCGCCATTGAGGGGGAGAATCTGCTATCTGCACATATAAAAATCCACCTACAAATTTACAAGGGTGCTTGCCTAATTGTTGGGGATGGGCAGCAATGGCAGCTAATGCTTCCGGCTCAGTGGCCGTAAATCTACTAATAAGACGTTCGAGATCAGAGGTAGGCATCGCTACAGAGGTATCCAGAACAGGTTTAAAGAGATCTCCTACCGCCTTGCCAAAGAGAAGGGGAGGTCCTAGAGGGACTATGTTTCATAAGACTTTCCTGACCTAGTCGCTATATGGCTAAGCGGTATAGAAATTTTATTTTTCCCCTCCCCCCCACCGAGACCACAGGAAGGGCCTCACACGGGAGAGAGAGTCCTACGTGAGAAAGGAGATCAGGCATGCGAACAGCTGTATGAAAGAGGTAGGCATAGGATTCATCATCAGGTAGTTCACCATACGGGGTTACACCCATAGTAGTAGGAACTAGAGTAGTATTGAGAACATCAAGGTCCTCGAAAAAGGAGTAATCTGCACGACGGGAGAGTGCATCTGGTACTATGTTATCTACACCCTTAACATACTGAAGTTTAAAAGGGGAGAACTGTGCTAAAAACTCCATCCAGCGCGCTTGACGAGGGGTAAGGTTGGGTTGTGAGAGAAGATGGGTAAGAGGGCGGTGATCTGTCTGGATAACTAATCTATAAGGATCAAGCTCACAGGGTTCATTCAGACAAACATCAAATTGAGCACCTTTAAGAAAGTGCTGCCACGCGTGGCAACAATACACCACAGCTAATAGTTCTTGCTGGTGTACGGGATAGTTACGCTCCGCAGGAAGCATTGTCCTAGAGATATACTCGATTGGCTGTAAGCCCTGACCCTGATCCTGGAGAAGGACGCCCCCTATAGCTACCTTGCTAGCATCTGTAGCTACAACAAAGGGTTTAGTAGTATCCGGTAGGATGAGTACGGGAGGGGAGAGGAGTAGGGATTTTAGACACTGAAAAGCCGACTGACATTCACTACTCCAAACAAAGGGGATATCCTTCTTTAATAGATGATTAATAGGGGCTGCTATAGTTGCGAAACGCGGGATAAAACGCCTATAGTAAGAAGCAATTCCTAGAAAACTACGTACACCTTTAACGTCGGTAGGGGTAGGCCATTCCTGAATTGACTTAGTCTTGTCGGGTCGGTAGCAACCCCGGCATCTGACAGAACGTGCCCTAAAAATGGGACACTTCTACCAGAGCGAACTTTAGCACGGCGCGCCCATAAAGAATTTTCAGCCATGATTTCTAGTACTTTCTTTAAATCACGTAGGTGCGTTTCAAAATCAGGAGAATAAATAAGGATATCATCTAAGTAAGCTTGAGCACAAGAACGGTCATGCTCAGATAAAGAAACAGAGGAGAAGGAAGGATCCTTTAAATCAGAGGACACTTGAGGAAGGTGGGAATTTCCCATAACAGGTCTAAGCACTTCATTCATTAACATTTGGAAAGAGGCAGGAGAGTTACAGAGTCCCATAGCCGCTACTCTAAACTGATAATGCCCAAAAGGGGTAGCAAAGGCGGTTTTGTGGCAATCCTCAGGAGCTATACGTAGTTGCCAAAAACCATCCGCACAATCTAGTACTGTGAAACAGGTAGAACCTTTAACCTTATTAAATATATCATCAATACGAGGTAGAGGGTATTTAGACTTCACAGTAATATCGTTTAACTTCCTATAATCAGTAACTAGGCGAAACTTGCCATTTGGCTTAGGAACTAACAGGACACCAGCGGAGTAGGGGGAGTTACTAGGCTCTATCAATCCTGCTTCTAATAGTGATACTAAAATCTGTTTTAGTTCCTTTAATTCTGTAGGGCCCATTCTATACATCGGAGAGTGCGTAGGAACTGCACCGTCCTTGATAACTACACGGTGTAAAACAGAACGAGGAGGAGGATAAGAAGGAGTCTTTTCTTCAAATACTTTTGAGGAATCTATCACAGCCATGTATCTACTATTTCATTTTCAGTAAATCCCACTCCTATTGTATCCACTGTATTTACATCTATATCCACACTATTATTAGTGATAGGTATCTCTGTACTTCTAACTGAAGGAACATACATAATAGGTATCCATATTCCTTTAGTTCAGATCGCAATTCGTCATTGGACATTAATACTTCAGGTATAGGTCTCACAGGAGGATCAACAGGTGTAGGAGGAGTAATATCTACCAAGGATAAATTTTCTAATCTATAATGACGTTCTGGTACCCAGTAAGAGCTATCTGGAAACCAAATGACCATAGTATCATAATTAATAGTGATTTTATTATCCTGGTGCCAATCTAATCCTAGTAATACATCAGCTGTAGTGATAGGGCCTATAGTGGCCGTCAGGTTGACCGTACGTCCTTGTATGACCAGGGGAAGGGACACCGTACCCGGGGAATGACTGGTGCGACCGTCAGCATAATGGACAGTGACAGTTTTTGTGTGAGGGGTAGGGACTAGTCCTAAACGCCTAACTAGGGCCTCGCTCACAAAGCAGCTAGCCGCACCGCTATCCACTAACACAGAGACATTCAAGAGTTCATCAGCATGCAGGAAGGGGTCTACAACAGTATGAGGGACGGTTAAGCCACCATTCAAGAACATAAGAGGACGCACACGTAGTGGTAGGGATGATTCAGCTCCTACAGAGGTTATAAAAAGGCAGGCAAACAAAAATTATTATCTGGGGTACTATCTAAGGACCTTGTCACGTCCGTGATCATTTACGTCCGTGCACTCAAGAAGTTACGCGGTTGCCGTAATCGGAATCGTTACCGACGTTTGGTTGGTTCCGATTCAGTAGGCCGCAGGCTTTGTTCCTTGGGCCGGTGTGGAGCGCCGCGCCGGAAAGGCCTGAATTTCTAGAGTGACAGTCTTAGGTGACCTGACTTAGGTTCAGGCGCAAGACTTTGGGGCGCAAAGCCTTGGTGGCTTGCGCAATATTCCGGTGCGTGACATTTGGCAGTTATGAATCTTTTGTATTGTCCAGACGGAATGATGTTCAGTCCATCTGACAAAGCTAGATACGCAGATCGTAGTGTGCGGTGTGCTGGCTCGCACGTGGTTGTCGAACAGACTTGCTCTGCATTTTGCTGGCAGTCTAACTGCACGTCAGGCGGCTTGCTGGCAAATGCGACAGCGCATGGATGCCGGGATTTTTGGAGGTATTTAGGAGCAGCGCAGCGGCCATGGTGGTCGTTGTTCGCTCGTTTCTCTCCCTCACAACTAGTTTGTTGTCTTCATGGGGTTAAACTTCTCGAACAGCCCGGAGCAGCCCCCGTGAGTGGTTGCATGTCGTTGCCATGACGATGGTTGATAGGATTGACAGTGGTTTGATCCGGTTGGGATGTTGTTGGCATTGTGGACGAGAAACGTTCTGCTGACCCGGGAACAGTCCCGGGAAAGGGCCGGTTCGTCGTTGGCCAGTGTGCCAGTAACTGGGACATGAGCGCAGAGTCACACAGTTGATATAGATTATGACGTAAGTAAACACTGTTGCGCCACAGTGGCGTCATGGTCGGTCTGTGGTGATTTCGATGGGTCTCAAGGATATGTAGTTACTCTTACAGTTGCGGCAGCACAACTCGGCATTCATTGTAATCTGTCAAATGTTATGGAATGAATGGTTTGGGCATTGCTTTCATCATAAAGCATTATTGCAATCTTCATAATATAATCGGCTGGCTGCGCTGCCTGTCATGAAGGTGGTGGTGCCGTCAAGGACCACACCTATCATTTCCACATTATTTAAACGAGCGAACAACCCTTGGCGGGTTCAGTTCGGACAGCCTGAGCCGGAGATATACCCAAGCTGCTTGCAGAATCAAGCACTTGGAAGAGGATTAAGCTTATCCTTTAAAAAGCTATGAAGAGGATTAGGCTTATCCTTGAAAAAGCCATGAAGAGGATTATGCTTATCCTTGAAAAAGCACTGAAGAGGTTATTGCTTAGCCTATTTGAAAAGCATGTGTGGTCCTGTCGTGGGAATTTTTTTTTCCCTATGTGATCCTCTTTTTGACTTTTTGGCTCTTCATTTTTTCGAGCTAAAAAGTGGGGGGAATATAGTGGATCACACACAAGAGTACTCTATTGCTATGGATATGCCTTCCAAGTGATAGGCTAGGATATAATGGCACGCAAACGCGACAGCTGTCACGTCCGTGATCATTTACGTCCGTGCACTCAAGAAGTTACGCGGTTGCCGTAATCGGAATCGTTACCGACGTTTGGTTGGTTCCGATTCAGTAGGCCGCAGGCTTTGTTCCTTGGGCCGGTGTGGAGCGCCGCGCCGGAAAGGCCTGAATTTCTAGAGTGACAGTCTTAGGTGACCTGACTTAGGTTCAGGCGCAAGACTTTGGGGCGCAAAGCCTTGGTGGCTTGCGCAATATTCCGGTGCGTGACATTTGGCAGTTATGAATCTTTTGTATTGTCCAGACGGAATGATGTTCAGTCCATCCTACAAAAACCCAAGGTGACCCCAAGGGTGGGCACCTGGGACACATGGATCCACGGGAAAATCATCACAAGTGGCCAGGGTGTGACAGTAGCCAGCCTAACATCACAATCCCGTGGGGGTGCATGGACATGTGTGCAATCCATTCATTATTATTCATAATAAAATCCAAGTACACATTGTGATGCCATGAAATGACTCAATGATGCAAACAGTGTCCATTGCTTTATTCATTTATTCAAAAACAGCTGTCCTTCATGAACTGTCAAGCCACCAAATGTCTACGTCTTCTTCTGGGCGGCCTGGGCGGCCATGCTCTCTGCGATTTGAGCGGGTGTGAACCCCATAGTCGCCATGTGGTTCAACATCCTCTGCAGGGTGTCTAGTCCAGCAGCAACTTGAGCGTTACTAGGGACAGGCTTGCTCCCTGAACCCTGCCCAGCTGCTGGCTTCTCCTGCCCAGCTGCTGGCTCCTCCACAGGAGTGACAGGTGCAGGCTTCTCCTCCTCGCTGGCGGGTGCAGTCTTCTTTCCAGCACTGGGTGCAGGCTTCTCCTCAGCACCGGCTGCAGTCTTCTGGGAAGGGACGGGGGTCTTCTTGATAGCGAATGACCTGTCCGCCGGGCTCGGCGTGATCTTTGTTAGCTTTACGCGTCGTCCCACCGGGGGGACTTCATTGCCCTCTTTGAGGAGGGAGTGGATCCCTCCTCCTTCTTCACCACAACCTCCCATTGCATGGGAGGGGCTTCCTCGCCCACATCGACCACCTCCTGTCCCTGGAGACACTCCTCATGCCGGACGTGCTCACGCCATGAATCACGCGCCATCTTGGCCGTCACCTTGTTGCCATTGCCGTTTCCAGGGCTCCCTCTGAAATTCTTGAGGAAATCGCGCATGCGCGCGTCATACTGAATATCGATTTTAGACATAGGGAGCCATGCCTGTGTCGCATCTGAAAACATGGTCTTGACGTGAAGCGAGCCTGCTTCGAACTTGACTCCAGTAAACCTGTCGATTTTGCCATCGTCGAACTGCGTCTGAACACGCTCCTCCTCCTCGTCATCCTCATCTGACGAGGAGGAGGAGGAGACGATGTCGGCATGTGTTGCCGCCCCCCCTGGATGGCCTTGGCCCTAGTGTTTCTCTTCGAAATGTCGTCTACTGTCTCCTGGAGTATATCTCCTACAGCGTGAAATAGAGCGGCGATCGGCAGCCGCTTCGCCTGCCTCACGTTATCCTTCATAATATCGCTATCCTTCATCGCACCTGGGCTATCGTTCATCGTGTCACTTCTCTTCTCGTTGCTTGATCAATTAATTAATTGCACGCATGCACGCCGCCTTTGATTCATTTTGTATATGTTTACCACCCCCAAAATTCGACAATTTGCCAAGTGGGCCGCCAGCCACCCCCTTACAATTCGTTCCAAGTTCAGAATGTACATTATATACGATTCTGATGCGTGATACTGCATTCGTACGGTGCAAGTACCATATTCTGGCGTCGTACGGTGCAGTATAGGCGCGGGTCTGAATTCGGCGGTCCCGGACTTGAGAAAATTGCCTAAGTCCCAAACACTAAGGCGTATGGGCCTGCTACCTAAGTGCACAGGCCAAAGTACTTGTCCAAATTGTAATTAAATTATATATCCATGCAAGGCTTGATAAGCACATTGTTCGTGAATGTTTGCATGCAAAAAACTTTTATTATTTCAATAAAATCATGAGTAAATATATGAAAATGCACAAGGTCCCACGGGACTTGCCCTATACTGACTACCATGCGTGCTAGTGTACATCACAAATGACAAAGTCCTAGGGACTTGTCTCTAGTCCCCCTTCATGGAGCAGGGCCTCATGGAGGGGTTGGAGCCAGACGGGCCAGCTCGAAAACGCTGGGAGGGGTTGGCACCACGGAAGACCTTCTCCTTCTTCACGACTGGCTCCTCAGAGGTGGGGGGGGAGTCAGCAGGGCGCTTTCCCTTGAGGAAGTCGCTCTTGGGGACCTCCACAACGTCGTCATCGTCATCCTCCACCTCGATGACCTTGGGGGCCATCTTGGAAGGCGTGGTCTTCACCCTCCTGCAGGTGGGCTCCTCCTCCTCCTCCTCCTCCTCCTCCTCCTTGACCACAGCCTCCTGGGGCTGCTGCTCCTCCTCCTCCTCGGGATCCCGCTCGAACTGGTACCACGGGTCCTCCGCGTCGTCCAACGGCTCCTCGTCGTCCTCGTCCTTCTCAGACTCGAGGGCCCCCACCTCAGCGTCAGACTCGTCCTGGATTTCCTGGAGGCGCCTGCGTGCCTCCTCCTGGATCGCCTTCCTCCTCTCGTCCCTGTCCGCCTTCCTCACTTGCCACTTGAGTGGCATGTTGTAGCGAGGGTCGGACTCGCAGGGGTCCACGGGCCTGGGGATGTTCGGAGCAGTGAAGACGTTCTCCTCCTTGGAGAAGAAGCAATTGACGCAGAGCTCGCGCTTCCAGTTGGCGTTGGGGAAGAAAGCCCACGGAGCGGTCTCATCCCCGCACTCTGGGCACTCGGGGGGAAAATCGGCTTGTGGTCGATCTCGTTGTTCTGCAAAGTGGGGCGGGCAGCACAAAAAATGACAAGGGGCAGTGCGTCTTGTTAGAATCCACAGGAGGAGTGCAAAAATGCAGCCAAAGTCAGCAAAAAACGCAAGGAAAAGAAGTTTACCTCGAGCATGTGCTCGCAGAGGATGCATTCCGTGTGGTAGCCACCGATATCCTCGGGGACCTTGCGAAACTTGTCAATGGGGAGCAAGGTATTGCAACAAATGCAAATGGACAGCACTTCTGCGACTGGCTTGTTTTCCTTGTTCCTTTTTGCGAGAGCTGCGTCAAAAGCGTCGTGGAGCTTGTCTGTCATATCGTGGACTTTGACTCCATTGCCTGGGTAAGCGCGGACTGGGAAACGCTTAGTGCGGGCCATTGTGTTTTGGTGCTAAGGGGTTGGTTTTGCTGAGAGCTTTTTGGCTATGGCGGTTTGGCTTGCAGAATGCCCTTGGATGCAAAGGGGGAAGTGTTTTATACCTTCCCCGTGGATGACGCATGGGACTTGTGAAAAATCCTGTGGTCGCCGCTGTGACAGGCTGGTAACGGCAAAACGGCCGTGGAAATCCACGCGGTGAAGGCCGCGGGCCGCGTGAATCCGCGGGAAATCTGATACGAAACCGCCTTTCCCGCGTCACGCCACGCTGGACTGGCATGTAACCGCCGTTTCCCGCGGCACTCCACGCTGGACAAGTTCAGAAAACCGCCGTTTCCCGCGTCACGCCACGCTGGCCTGGCATGTAACCGCCGTTTCCCGCGGCACGCCACGCTGGACCGGCACGTAACGGCCGTTTCCCGCGGCACGCCACGCTAAAATCGTGAAGTAACCGCCACGCCAACTTGTCAGTCCCGAGCCGCGGCACGAGAAAACGGAGATCCCGAGATCTTCCAGCGGATTTTTTTGGCGTGATTCCATGTACGGCGTGCTGTCTCACGGGAAATCTCCTGCAAAACGCCTGTTCAGGCCAATCGCACGGTCACAAATCGCCCAAAAACTTTGAGGCGGAGAAGGGTCTTCGAAGTGTATATGTGCCCAACCACCACGCCTCCACGAGCACTCACCACTACACACCGCCATAGCCAAGAAAGCTCACTACATCTCTCAGAACACGATGCCTAGGGCTGGATCCGCTTCTAACTCTCATGGTAGCCATGGCGTGAGGGGGGGAATGAGGCCTGTGCCTCGCCCATTTCCAAGGGAAGGAACTCGCGACAGGCCATACGACGCTGAGCAGGAGCAAGAGCCGGGTAATGTTCCTTTTCCTGTCTTTTTCCGTCTTTTCCCGTGGAGAGCTGTCGTTTGCAAGTGGTTTTGCCCCCAAAAGCTCACCCCTTGTGTGGTTTTCCGTGGCTTATAAATTTGTTTTTTTTTCAATGCTTGCGTTTTTTTTTTTTGCTTTTTTGTTTTGCTTGCAGAAGAAAGCCGTGACGCCAAACGGCTGAAGGAGATGCCTATGAGGCAGAAGGTCTCCACTCCCGCCGGCCTCCGCGAACGCTCTTGGCAGGAGAAATACGAAGGGCTGTCCTGCAACGTCAAAAACGCTGTCGTCATCAAGTTGCCGCAGTGCCCCTTCTGCCTGGCCCCCAGCAAGACGGGGAAGTACGCGAGGCTGGTCGCCCTCATCGACCATCCCCACATCCACGAGTGCAACTGCGTGATGTGCCCCGAGTGCGTGGAGAAGATGAAGGCGTTCCATCTCACCAAGCCGAACGGCAAGACCACGAACATGAAGTGCCCCATGTGCAGCTGCGAAGTCCTGACGCACTACCACAAGTTCTACCAGATGGACCACGCCCTCAACGAGCTGGTGGCCTCCCTCCCCTACGGCTTCTGCGACTACGGCTGCGGGATGTTCCTTCACAGGGAGGACGTCGACGAGCACTTCGCCACCTGCGAGAAGAACCGCTTCGAGTGCGGTTTCTCCGTCGACATCAAGAGGCAGGACGGCTCCAAGTCCAAGACGGGCTGTTCTTACACTGGCAGGAAGGCGGACGTGGAGGCTCACATGAAGAGGTGCGCCTACTACCACGAGGCCTGCGCTGTGCTGGAGCTGAAGGAGAAGGCCAAGCAGGCAGATGCTGTCAAGGAGCGCCTGATGAAGGAAGGCCACGGCGCCAGGGATGACTTGAGGATGCTCCTCGGCTTCACGGCTGAGGAGATGGACGATGTAATGGAGCGGCTGGTGGTGAAGGAGCTGGACCGCGTGGGGCGGCTCCCGTGTGCCAGCTCGCTACCTGATGGAGGCCAGGCGTTCCCAACAGATAGCGAGATACAGAACGCCTCGTTCCCAGTCCTTGATGCGTCACAGGGCGCCCAGTCTGCAAGGATAGTGTAGGTGACAGATGCCAGCATAAGATGTGCATGTTTTCAGCACTAGGCAGTTGGAGATAGGATGCCAGCATAGGATGTAGATGTTTGCCAGAATTAGGCCAGTAGATATGCGAATGCCTGCATAACACAACGATGTTTTTTTAATGACTTGGAAAAGATGTGAATGTTCTGGCCCAAACGTAAAAAATATCTAAGTGCCATAGTATATTTAAGTATCTGTAGTTAGGAACAGGCCACGTGGCAGCCACAAAGCCCGAGGGTAGCCAGCCGAATCTGTAGTACGAGATCCGACGGTTACGGAACGGACGGGTACGGACGGGTACGGACGGGTACGGACGGGTACGGACGAGTACGGACGGGTACGGCCAGTACGGAACGGACGCGGCACGCGGAATCCCGTGGACCACCACGAGGCCCCCGTGGGTCCCGGCGGTTTTTAGGTTCCAGGGTTAGTATTACGGGCGCCCGCAATCCTCGACCCCGGGGAGCATTCACCCATCTCTTCGGAACGTTCATACCCATGCGAAGGAGGGTCTGTCCTCGAGGGTCTCCAGCCAAATTTGATACCACACCCGCCGCTGACGCGGCCTTTTGTGCATACGGAATGTATCCGGCGTATTTAGAGCCTTCCATCACACTTGGCAACATACCCGCCAGACCCGATACATGCCCCATCATGGGCGCCACCTGCGCCGTAGCCATTCTCCACGGATCGTTGGTCGTGTTAGCGTGAAATTGGTTGAAAACACCTAGCACTTCTCCGACACTTGGCATTTCGTGATTGTAGAAAAATTTAATTGCCGGCCGAGCCATGTGACTAGCAAGCATTGCCGTTTTCAAAGGAGAGTTGACGCCCCCCCACAAGTATTGCCCCCCTTTCTGCAGACCGCTCGTGACCCCGCCCACAAGTCCTCCTAAACTCGGCTTCTTCATCCAATCAAACCACCCCGTCTTGCCACTCGGACCCGCGTATCCGCCTATATCGTTCGACTCGTACGTCAGTCCCATGTTCGTGTCGGGGTGGATGACGCCGTTCACGAAATCCTGGAACGAGTACCGTTTCGGGATCAACACGAAGCTACCGGGCGCCAAACCCAACGGCGAGATGTGCGGGTTCGAGATAATGAGCTCGTCGGGAAGCACGCCATACTGTTCCGCGATGGACTTCCACGTTTCCCCCTCCGCGACCACGTGTCCGCTCTTTTCGCCGTACACCCCTTTGCTCGGACTCGCGTACGTAGGCACGATATTCTGTTCGAAGGCCTTCTGAATGATGGCGTCCGGGTTGTTTTCTGCCGTCATCGGGGCGCTCTTCGTAAGCGTCGTGTCCGGCAGCAATCGGATGAGTCGCTCCACCAGTTCTGGCGGTATCGCTATGAGATTCCCTCCCGGGCCCATGGGTGCCATAGACGTCTCCAGTTTCGAGTTATACTATGACGAGAGACATAATTTTATTCCTCCTCGCTGACTTTGATCGACAGCCGCATCCGCTTGCCGGAATCGAGAGACACGTATTGCGTCATCTTCTGCACCTTCTTCCGCCGCTCCTTGACGGGAGATTCGCACCGTTCCACAGGGACTGGCGCAGGTCGCACGAGCGCACGAGGACTGACGTCATCTTCCGTATCCGTTTCCTCGGAGGGCTTCTCGAAGATCAGATCCCCGTGCCGGTTCATGGATACGGACCAGCCTTTGTTGACGCCGCACAGCACGATGTCGGAGATGTCGTCACTGTCGAGCGAAATGGACATTGGTCCGAACTTGCGTAATGTTTCGTCCGTTAAAAAAAACGCGTTTCTGGACGAACATAAACTTTACTACATGTATACCGCGGAATGAGTTCGACGGTGTTGAAGTCCAAAGTGGTGGACGCTAACGTCGTCCACGTGCAAAAGTTTATCCGGTTCGAATCTTCTGGAGACACTCTGAGCCGTATCAATCCTCTGGACATCGGCACGCACAGGATTTACTCGACGACGTACGATGGGCAACGTGTCATTTTCTTCCTGGAGCGCGGCGGACCGAACCCTATAATATCGGACTCCGATCCCACGTTCGTCGGATACACCTACCTCGGCTGCATGTCCGCGTAACTTCGTTCGTTCTTATCGGCGGAATTCATTTCAGCGCGCGTTTCAGCGGCCATGGAGTTCCGAACCGTGCAAGGATCGTCTGTCAAGATGCTCGTGGAGGTCCTAAAAGAGCTCACGAACGACGTGAACGTGTTTTTCGACAAAACCGGAGTTCGCATCGTGTCCTTCGACCTTTCTCATGTGGCGCTTTTCCACGCTTTTATGGAGGCCGAGAAGATCGAGGAATACCGCTGCAACAAGCAGTACACGGTCGGGATCAGCCTGGTCAACTTCTTCAAACTCATCAAGAACGTGTGTGTGAACGACGAGTTGGAGCTGAGGTTGAAGGAAGAGAACCTCGACGTCATGGAGATCACGATCCTAAACCGGGCCAAGAACACGAGGTGGTTCTACGAGATGAAACTGATGGACATCGACGACGATCTCATCGAGATCCCGGAGAAAGACTATATGACCTGCATCACGATGGTCAGCTCCGAATTCCAGAAGATCTGCCGCGACCTTTCCATCATATCCGACAAAGTGAGACTGCAGTGTCGAGGCGGCGAAATCACGCTCAGCTGCACGGGGGATATAGGCAACTGCCAGCTGGATATCGGGAAGGAACACCCCGAAGTGACGGTGAACATCGCGGGGGACAAGGAGATCGACGAGTGTTTCTCAGTCCGATACATGTGCACATTCTCAAAGGCGTCGGGACTTTGCAACAGTGTAGATATCTTTATTATGCCAGAATATCCGATGATCGTAAAGTACAAGATAGGAGACCTCGGAACGCTCATGTTCGCCCTGGCACCCCAGGTGGGCGAAGGCGCCGACGATGAGAACGCCCCTATGGATGAGAGTTCGGGGGAATGAACGTCGAAGGGATGAACTGCCAGTTCAGTTTGGCGCAGATCCCCTTCCACATCATGTCCTGACCCCACAACTTCTCGCGGCTCTTCAACAGAGGGAAATGCTCAATGAACTCGTCATACCCTAGAAGCTGACACATCTTGTGGATGGTATATGAATAATTCAAAAAGTTGCGCCTGTTCTTCGGACACACGTCCTCAAACGGCTTTTGTATCATGCGGAACATGTTTCTCAGCCTCTCCTCCTGATCCATGGTCATGGTCGGAGGCGGAGATCCTTGCAAAATGTGCGTGATCTGCACAGAGTGTTCGAAGTACTTGGATAGCCTCAGCTTTCTCAGCACTTTGCGCACTTTTTTCGCGGTAATGTCCGACTTCACGACCCTCGCCTTCTTAAAGTCCTGACTCACGGCCTCGATCACCTCCTCGGGGATCGTGGACTTCTCTCGCGCGTGGAATTGAGCGATGCACTCGTTAAAGTGGTTGATCCGCTTGTAGCAGTAGTCCGCGTTGTCCACTGGCGTGCCGTAGGGGCACGCGTCGATGCCGTCGTTGTGGGCGGGCTTCGCCTCGCCGCACTTGCTGCAAATCATGTCTCCGTGCGACTGGTCTTCGACCATGTTCACGTTGCACTTGGAGCAAAAGCCGTACGCCACGGTCTCTGCGTGCAGAGGCCTGCGGATCTCGACGATCTTTGCCGGAAGGTAACGAAAACGGCTGATGAGTAGCATAAACTCGTCGTAGAGCTGCCCCCTGGAAACCGCCTCTCCGGTATCGAGTTTCTCGTGCTTCACCTTCCGCTCGGACAGGAACCCCCGTTTCTGCGCCTCCTCGACCGTGACGGTGGACTCTTTCCCCGGTTCCGTGATCGTAACCCACCCGTCGGACACGAACTTCACCTTGCCCTTCCCCGTCGACTGGAGTGATGTGGTCGGACGTCTCGCCTCTCGTTTTCCGACCGCCGCCAGGTAGCGAGAGTACAGAGGAAGCACTTCGAGCATAAACTCCATCCTCTCCGTCTCCCTCTCCCCGTTCTGGGCGTCGAACCAATCCATGCACTCCTTCAGTTTGGCCTCGACGGTGGTCTTGTCCATGACGACAAATAGCTCAGAAAACTTTCGAGGCTCGAGCGCGTTCAACGGGGGAATAAATTTGTGGCCGCTGTAGATGTACTCGATCCTCCCCAATGGCTTCCGCGACCGATATGACTACCGCCCCCGTTCCCGAGACGGTCGAACCAAGGCGGTCGAACAAAAGCGCAAACGGGTCAAGCGAGAGCCTAAGGCCGAGCCACCCCCCTCCGCAGTAGAGGCTCCTTCTTCTGAATCGGGATCCGAAGAGTCTGACGGAAAAAAGACCAAGAAGGCCCCTTACATGAGCACTTCCATCCCAAACCTGTCTGTCGGCGACGTGCGAAAGTGTCTCAACGAGATGAGGCGTGTGGGGTCAAAGATCGAGGCGAGTTACAAACTCGCGAACGGGTGGACGGCGGGAGATTTCGCCGTGAAGTACCTCATCGGCAGCTACACACCTTCGTCCAAGGAAAAGACGCCCGTCGACGATGCCGTCGCCTAAAATTGTGAAGACACTATAATAAATGGACTTCGAACGCGAAATCGCCGGGGACCGCGGGACGATTCAAAACTTCGACATCGGGAAGACGATAAAAATCCAACCACCGGGTTGGAAACAGAAGCTTTTTATGAGCCAGCGATACACGGAGCCTCCCCTTGGTTTCACCGGGGATTTCGACCGCTACCCGTGGCATTTTAGCCTTTCTAAGATCACAAACTACGGGTTCTTTTTGGCGATATCGGCCGCGTGTCTCATCGGACACGGCGTCGTGTTCTCGAATCATCACAAGACCTGGCAGGGTGTCCAGGGATTGATTGGCGTGGCGTTCATGGCATGGACGTGGAAATACTACAGGGTGTACGCGCACGACATGTGGGGGTCAATCAAGCCCCACGGGACATTGACGGGCGTCGTCGCGTACGGAGCGATGACTATCGCCTTTATAACCCTGCACTATTACTGGTATTCTAGAAAGAAGAGCCAGAAAGCGGTCCTAGGCGCCAGAGAACCCGTTGAGAGGGTTATCAACCATGAATAAAATAAGTCCGATTCACTTCAGACACACGTTCAAGTATGGAATAAACACCTTTTCATCCTCGGAAGGGTAGTGTGTCGTGATCACGACCTTGTCGTCGACGAGGTCGACCATCCTCAAAACCAAGCCCGCGAGGGCCGACCATTGAATCAATTTTCGGAACTTGAGACTTTTGACGCTTATATCGCAAGGAAGAGAATCCGACTCGTAGCTACTGTAGCCAATTTCCTCGATGCGCTCGACAATGAACTTGTCAACGGAGTCGTCGTCCAAACACCACTTGTTATCCTCCCCCATGGCGTGGTCGCGGATAGCCAACTTCTCCATGGAAGAGGCGAGGCGCTCGTCATTAAAGCCCAGGATGTGGGTCATGGGTCGCACGACATGCGTTTTTCTGTCCTTTTCCATGTCACATATGCCCAGGACGGACTGATGAGGGCGCTGGCGGCCCACGATGTAGACGTCCCTGTCCCAGGGGCTTTTACTAGGAGAGAGAGAGGCGGCGATGGGTGCTTTTTTGTCCGTGGCAACTACCGGAGCTGTCGTCGGAAACAACACGCGGCGGAATATCGAGACCATAAATATACCCTACAGTCACAAAAAAGTTGTGCTCGTTTAATCCGGCGCTCGAATCACGCATCAGAATACAAATGATACGCTCGACACGACTTTTATGCACGCCGCGAGCGTTTCGGGATCGCATGGTACGGACACGGCTTCGATGCGTATGTCAGACTCCCACGCCCTCCGTAAAAACCGTTATGTGCGACAAGTGGATCTGCGTAGGCGCTCCTATGCCGACACGGGGTACGAAGCTGCGAATCGTGAAGATATACGGCGACGACTACGTTGTATACCGCTCTTCCTCCTGCGAGCTGCTCGTGTGCCGCGACGTTTGCCCCCATCGAGGGGCAAAACTTTCGCGCGGACACGCGGAGTCGGGAAACGCGATCCGATGCGCCTATCACGGCCTCTCGTGGGGGCCTAATAATAACCGCGAAAGTTACGTCACGACGCTCGTAGCGGATGACCTGTTGTGGGCGAACTTCGGAGAAGGGTATCAATTTCGAACCTCGCCGTATACGCCCGCGAATATAGGGCGGTATGCGGATACGGTCGAATGGACCATGAGCGGCCACCCGCAGGTGATCATCGAAAACATCATCGACACAGCGAGGGTCACGCCGCGAGAGTCCAGGCTACTTTTCCGCGACGATTGGTTCAAGTGTGCTTCCGTGTATGATTTCGAGATAAACAATGCATGGATTTCGTTATTATGTTATTGGATAACTGGATTGCGCGGCGTGTCACAGCTTACAATCCAACACGAATTCGTAATCCCTTATACCGCCTCTATGACGATCTTCGCCTGTTCTACCCAGAGCTGTTCCATCATTCCCGTGGCGTCCCTTTTCTTTAGCGTCCTCCCCTTGGAGATGACGAAATCGAGGGTGATTGTACGGGCCGCTAGCCGGTCCCATATCACGCGGCCGTTGTCCCTCTTGCTCGCCATGTGGTACCTTTTGAGAGACGCGGGACTGGTCGAGACGATTGACACGGACTCGTTCCGCTGCAACCGTTTGCTTCGAGCAGACAACCTTGTAGCGCGATACAGGGAGAAGATGAAACGAGCGTACAATTTTGACGACCTTGAGCGTTATTGACATCTCATGTCATTATACGAGAGAATTCTACGACACGCCCATTCCGATTCCGCTGGTCTCCATGTCCGTGTCCGTCTCCTCGTCGCTCTCCATGTCCGCGCACATGCGACCACGGTTGAAGAGACGCGTCGCCCGGAGGGCCTGCTCCAAACGCCGCACGCTTTCGATTTCTCTCCTGAATCTCGGTCGGTTGCACAGTTGGCGGTATCCGAACGTGATGGCGAACGCGCTCCATCTCTCCTCGACGTTGTCCAGAATCGAGTCCAAATCTTTGGCCCCGAACGAGTGGTCGTTCGCAGCTCGAAACACCTTACAGACATACGCATGCAAGTCGGCGACGCTGGTTGTGTACGCGTACCGAACGGGATCTTCCGGGAGCAGGTTCGTTTGCGAGGCTCGAAACTTTTCCTTTGTCTTGCCAGACACCACGAAATGGGCGCGGTCGTCGACGGTTTGGGCCCAGTCGAGGTCGAAAATCCGAGTTTCAGGAACGCGATGGACAGGGTCTTGCACCGTTCTGAAAGCGCCGAGGATCCACGAAAAGATTTGTTCCGTCGGGTACTTCGCGGAGTGCATGCGGAAGAAATTCCCAGCGGCCTCGTAACACACTTGCACGAACTCCCAACCGGGGCTGCACGTGCCCAGGATGTTGCCCTTTTCGTCGATCCGCGCTAACCGCTTCACATCACGCGCGAAGTTCTTGACGTCCTCGTCCTTCACGCCATACTTTTTCATCGTCCTCTTCATCATCCTCTCGCTTAAGGCGTAGTTTAACGGCCAGCCTTCGAAATGCTCGATGTCTTCGGACGTGACGACGCCGTCAGGTAGCGGGGTGATCAAGAGGTCGGAGTACGCCCCGACGTCCGCCCTTCCGTTGCTCGGGATCTCGAATACGGCGGAGACGATGGAGCGGGACGCTCCGAGTTTCTCCACGACGCGATGAGCGCATTCGATGCGCGTTGGGCCCACGAGACCTTGGAGAGGGCGCGGAGGACGCACGTCATGGTTATGGCGTCCGCTACGAGATCCAAGTGACCATTGGGCCGGGTGTGCCTCACGCAGCGCTTGAACATGCTGGAGTGCTCCTCGAATACGTCCACGACTCGATTCACGCCGAGTCCGACTCGAAGGACATCGCAAACGCTGATGAACTGGTCCACGACGTACACGCTCTCCCACGACTCCATGGCTGAACTGCTGTGTGATGTTTCCGTGCCCCTCGACGATTTATACCGACCTTGGTCTACAGAGCGTCGCGCCACTATGGTTTGGCGCGGCGCCACGTTTTGAGCTTCTAGAAGCACCCGTTTGTCAGAGCGTGGTCTGGAACGTTCCGAACGGGTTAAAAGGCGCGGCGGCCCATCTTTGCACCGGAGACTCCACACGCACCACCATGGCGGACATTCACTGCCTTCTCCGCCATACCTTTACGCTTGGGCCAGGGTCCGAATGTTACTCTTTTAAACCCCACGTCCCTCTAGCCGGCGAGAACACGATCCGCGTTTCGTTTCCGCACATACTCGTCAACGGCGCGGACGTCGTGCGAGCCATCACCGGGAGAGAGGCAGCCGGGAGATTCGCCAAGTGGGCCGCCACCCCCACATAAAAACCTGGCCTCCGCTATCCAGAAGATCACGACGACGCCCTCGATCGTGGTCGATGCAGAGGGGTGCGGGTGGATCACCCCTGCGTTGTTGTGGTCGCTGGTGGGGTTCGTCCTTCCCGAGTTCACTGCCAGTCGCGAAATCGAATTGGCATCGTATGGCCACGCTGACCCGTTCTCTCTCATCGCAGAGATGCGTGTTTACATGCGCCGAATGGAGGAGGCGCACGACAACGTGCTGAAGAACGTCATGGACACGGAGAAGAGGTACATCTCTATGATGGACTCGATCCGAACGAACCTACCCGTGACGAACAACCAATCCGAAGACGTTCAGAAAGTGGTGTCTGCCCACGCGGACCTTTTCGCGACCGAGATCAAAGCTCGCCGAAACGAACTCGATTTCAAGTTGTGCATCGACGCGTGCGTCATGGCGGAGAAGATCATGCAACACATGAAGAGGACCGGGATCGCGAACGTCACCGAAGAGATGCAGGAGAAGGTCGGCGTCTCGCTCAAGGACATGCTCATGGCTGCCCTAGAAAGGACCCCTTCCGAACACTGGAAGTACGACAACTCGTTTCACCTAGACTTCCCTCTCGATCTCCCCGACATGACGTTGGACGAGATATTTAAGACTGAAACCGCGGAGGGTAAGGAAACTTGCGCTCAATAAATAATTGTTTATTAAAATTTTAATAAAGTTTCATTTCACATCAAGTTCCTGGACCTCATGACCATCCTAGGATCGTACTCGAACGAAGAAGGGACGGGAACTTGATCCAACGTCCTTAGCAGCTCTGGTGTTCCCAGAACATTCATGACCACATCCAACTCGTGCTTGGCCATAGGCAGACGACGCATGGCCCTGTTGGATTCCTTGCACAAGAGGGGGAACAACTCCCTAGCTCTGTGATCGCACTCGTAGTTTTTGAACGCGTCGTTGTACCGCGACCAGACGCTCTCGAGCCTCTGGATTTCGAAACGGAGAGCGGTTTCTCTTCTCATCATTTCGCGGACAATCCCGAGCTCCCCTCCTACTCGCGCGTCCGTGGAGACCTCTTCCACCACCAAGCGACCGGGGACTCCCCTCGTGTTGCACCATTCGTTCACGAGCGCGCAACGCTTCTCCGCGTCCGTCGGGTGACAAGGAACCGCCCGAGCCATGTTCAAAAGCACCTCGTGACAGGCGTACGTCTGGCTCCCGATTTTCAAAACCGTCCCTCCGGCCTTCTTGACCGCTTCCACTAACGCAGGGGAGACGCCGGGGTTCCACCTTTCCGTCAAGAACCTCATGAAGTTGAGAAGGTGGAACACGCGACCACAGGAACTCGTCTTCTCGTCCACGAAAGGCTTTATTTGTCCCGTGCTTTCCGACGTTAGGCGGCGAAGAAGGTACACGGGGTCCGCCTCCACGTCCTCCGCGGATGGGAGTGGCAGCCGCCCATCGAACTGTTGCTGAGAAAGACTTTTCCCTTTCGCGACCAAGTCTTTCAGCGAAGGGTCGGCGACGTTGGATATGGCGAGGTCCATCTTTGCTCTCTCACCGTCTCCCAAACGGGGTCCCGACCAAGACTTATACACGCCCAAGTCAGACCCGGGCCGAGTCGGCCCAGGAACCTTCTAGAAGGACGACGGTTACAACCCGTTCGAACGTAAGAAGACTTTGTGAGGCCGCGCTTTCAGGTAGGCGTTGACCATGGGAAACACGAGCTCCTCAGAACGCGAGCGAATTCTGCGAAGGTGCGTTGCCTTGCCCCAGAGTGAGCAAGAAGAGTTAGCATCGGCGTTGATCGATGGCGCCATCCCCATCCGACCGAACAGCGTGGACGAGTTCGTGTCCAGAAGGCGACATCTGCGTGGCGCTTGTTCTGCACAAAGCCGGCATAACAACTACCGGCGTCTTTGCTTGACCGTGCACCCCGACAAAAATAAAGGCTTGGAAGACATAGCGTCAAGAGCGTTCGAAGTCGTACACCGACGTTTCAAGCACTCGAGATCGCCCGTTTCGGTGCCCAGAACGCACGACACGTTTTGGGAGATGGAGGCGGAACTATCGAACGTTTCAAACGCATCCGTGGCCGCTCGGGTGTTGGCCGCGCTCGTGAAGAAACGGGAAGGGGATTGTGCAGACTTGCGCGCCGCTTACTACGCCCGAACGGGGAGAGAGCAAATGGTGATATGGGCTAGTGTGCGCGCCATCGTTTCGAAACTCCGTCAACCCGGCTTCGACCTCGAGCAAGAACTTGGAGAGAAGAAGACGTGACCGCTTATTTTCGACGCGAAGTTTATATGTTTTTTCATGGTCGCCACGATCCGTTGTTGTGCCATGACTCGGACAGGGATGCGATGTAAGCGCGTGTCATCCAAGTCCAAGTGTTCGACTCATTTGCGAAAGATGAAAGCGTCTACTCGCGCAAAACGCGGTGGGCGCGCGTACCGCCCCGAGAAGACGGCCATCTTGATGCCGATACGCCCTGTTTATGTCGTCGATCCCTATTTCCGTGACCGGGTCTCGACCACCAGCAGCGCGTCCACCCCGGTCGTGAAAGCAGAGCCTTCCTCGAAGCCGGCAGAAAAGCCCTCGTCTGCGACGTCCTCGTCCCAGACCGAGCCAGACACGCCAAGTCCCAAGAGGCCGGCGGACGAAGATGGTTCGGACGGGGAGGTCGATCCCGCGACGGGAAGAAAGCACAAGAAGACGAACGACGCCGCCAATCAGAAGCGCATTCGCAGAAACGGTTCTCGTTCAAAGAATTATCGAAAGTCGAATAAGTAATCATGGATGCTCTCGTGAATATCAAGGATTCCGATATCTCTCCGTTCTCGTTTGATGGGATGGTGTTGTCATGCAAAATAGTTAGTTGTTATGACGGAGACACGGTCCGAGTGGCCGCTCTCCTGCCGTGGTCTACGATGCCCGTCAAGTTTACAGTTCGGCTGATAGGCATCAACGCGCCCGAAATGAACCCCCGCTTATTCGAATGGAACCGCGAAGACACTAAAAAGCGCGCGTGTTTGGCGAGAAACGCGTTGATACAATTGACCACGAACGCGAGATTCGACTCTTCCGACTTCTCGTTGACCGCGGAACAAGTGCAACAAGTAGTAGACACGAACACGCGACTGATCACGGTTCGATGCCATCGGAACGACGCGTTTGGCCGGGTATTGGGGACTCTCGAAGTAGACAACGTGAACGTGAATGATATAATGGTACAGTCTGGCCACGCGTCGCCGTTCGTGAAGGAGGGCTAATTTTGTGTGATGTGTACATAAGAGAATGAAGACGAAAACTCTGGCGGCGGGATTGATTGTGGGCGGCTTTTTCGCGGCGGCGGCGGCCGTATACTCTACGCGGCCGGGATCTAACGAACCACCCGACCCTCAGACCGGTTCGTGCAAGATTGCCACGTGGAACCAGAACACGTGTCTGGGGTCCAGTTCGTATCTCGGACTTTTCGTTCCTGGCGACAAACGACCGTCGGTTACCATGAAATTAGCCGAAAACGTGTCGAATGAACTTCACGCTGGCCCGTTTCGCGTGTCGAAAGTGCTCCGGGAACCTAGCGAGATCAACGCGAGAGATGGCATGTTTGTGTTAGAGTCTCCAAGCGGCTTTATTATAGTAAATGATGTTTCTTTACAATCAGACGTATCCCCTTATCAGACAGAGGGGTCGTATTGGGGCACACTGACCAAAGACCCCGCCACCGAGTCCAAAGAGCGCCAAGACCGGATTCTCTTACTGGACAATTCGTACAACAGCAAAAGCTGGATGAACGCCATCAAAAAGAGCCAGTTGTCGGACCGGTTCCGGAACCATTTCCCCACACGGACCATCCAGCACTTTGACATGGGCGTTTGGGGGATCACGACGGTGACGGACAACGACGGAACCGTCAAAGTGTTTGCGTACGCTCATTGGGACGAGTAAGAGGCTCCACGCGGTTCATCGCGAACGTGGCACCCTTGTTGATCGTCATGTGATACACGAGGTGCGAGGAAGGCGCGTTTTTCATCACTTTCATCATCTCCGACTCGTTCCTCCCCGTCCCGAACCTCTCGCCATAACACTTTGCGCACACGATGATCCACGGATGAGGAGGCGTCTCAAGCGCCACCTTCATGAGCCAGTATCCGACGAACTTCCACCCGTCCATGACGTCGGCAGAGTGGCACAGGCCGCACCCGCCTCTCTTCTGATCGTCGACGGCTTCTAATTGCGCGATCCTTGCCATGCGGACGACTTTTCTCCTCTGCGCGTCCAACTCCTCCCTTTCTCGTTTCATCACGAACTCGGGCTTGTCGCATCCGAAATACGCCATGTTAGCCGACAAGGCTCGGTTGCAAGGGAGCAGGAGCGGCAACGAGAGCGGGCGGGTCCGGGGTCAGCAGGGCGATGAAAAACAGAGCGAGGAAGAGGAACAGGAGACAGGCGCCGCAGAAGGCGGCTTTGTCCTTTGTAGTTTCTTCTTCTCGAAGGTACGGCGCGTCGATGACGACATGTGGACGGCGTCCGTCCACGTACACGCACGACCCGTCACTCTTCGTGCATTGGAGATGAAGTGGCACTTGGGACATTGCGAATATATTTTCTTGACATAATTATATACGAGTTACCATGGGGCTTGAAGATGCCATCAAAGTACCTGTTCAAGTCGCGGATACGGGGATGCAGCAGGCTGCGGAGGGAGCAAAAACAGTGATAAAGAAAATAGGATTCATCCGCGAGGACGGGACAGTTCGTCCGATCTTCGCGGTGATTTTGGGAGGAACCATGGGGTTCAACCTCGGCATGACGATGCTCACCTACTTAGACAAGTGGTTCAACAAGGTCGACAGCAAGAACCGGCATTTCCTCAATGTCGGCATCTCCACTATTCTTGGCACCATCCTTGCCATCTCCATGTACGACATGATGACCCGACTTGGCAAGGGTTAATCACCCCCGCCCCGTGTTCCTGAGACGCATGCAGAACTTCCGATTCCACCCGATCATCTCCAGCAACACGTGAAGGACGGCAGCCGAGGCCGCCACCTGCACGAGGATGCCGGTGTGAGTCATCGCCCTCTCCTCGTCGTGCTGCATGTGTATCGAGTGGACCACCGTCATGATCCCTGCCATAGCCGCGGCCACCACCAACGCCTCCACGAGCACAACGCCAAACTGAGACATTTATCATTGTCTTTGAAAATAACGACATTCAAGGCATCACGAACGATCGCCTCACGCGGGCGATGTCCCCCGTGGACAACTGCATTTTACACAGATCGTACAAGGACCGAGCTTTCGCGGAACGAGCGCGTTCTGCGCACGCTCGTGCCAACTCGGACGCCTCTGCGCGTCTCTGCCCGTCCGCCACCATACGACACAAGGCAAACACGTCGATGTCGTCCACCATCTCAAAGTATCGATCCCCGCGGTCGTACATGCGGACGATTTCTCCCAACATCTCGGCGTCTCCCGACACGAGAACTCTCGTCGCGATATTGGCGAAATCGTCCACGGTTCTCCCGCCGGAACGAGCGAAACGTCTCAGCACGCACTTACACCCGGTCCGCACGTCCACGCCGACTTCTTCACACGCCGCCTTGAAACCTTCAAACTTCCTCATGCCGCGAAGGAAACTCACCTCGCATCTGCGACACACCCCGTGGACGTAGGATTCGTCACAACACCGCGACATGGCTCGAGAACAGTAGACACAAGGGCGCATTCCATCGACGCAATAATGTTAGGAGAATAGTGTATGGCATGGACGCGTACCTCCTGTTTCGTCCGTCGATAGACGTATCTTTGCAAGGTGTCGTGTCGGGTTTGCAGGCGTACGATCCGTGGCTAGATCCCAGGAGGCTTACCCACGAGTTCGTGTCCGACTCGTCTGCGCCAAGCGCTGCTCCACCCGCCGTTGGATGGGGTTTGCTGCGAGGATTATTTCAGGGCATGAAGGACGCGGGTTCAAAAATATGGGCATCCGCTGACCGGAAACGTGTCGCAGACGAGTTTGGTGACCGCGGTAAAAGGGTGGATGACGTTACCGCGAGGTTTATTCACGACCGGGAGGCACAATTACAAGCCGAAATAGAGAACATGAAACGTGAGTACGAAAAAGCAGCGGCCAAAGCAGAGGCTGAATTCAAGATACAACTAGCCGACGCGCAATCGGTGATGGATGACAGGGTCATCAAGCTGCGTAACGACCACTCCCGATTGGAAGCGGAGCGCAACGATCTGATAGCGAAACTCGAGGATCCGAAGGTAATCGTCGATTCCAAGGTTTATAAGGACCTACAAGCGATCGAAGAAGAAAGTACCCAAAAACTCCGAGATGTACAAAACGAACTCTCGCTTCTAATGGATCAATTGCGCGATCCCAAAACAGCGGTAAGTTCTGAACCGTACAGACAGCTACAGGATATCGAGGAAAGGGCGCGCATTGAACTCCGAAATGCACAAAAACAGCTTGCGGATCGCGTGTCACAGCAAGATACTGCTAGCGAGCTCATGAAATCGGTGCTCGAGGCACGCGCGGAAATTGTTGACAAATTGTCCGATCCAGACGCGTTTTGGAATAAGAACGCGATGGAAGAGTCTATTGAAAAACTCGAAAATTTGATTAACACATACGACGGAGAAGCGTTCCGCGCACTGGGTATCACGAGTTTCATTAGCAACGCCAGGCGCGACTTAGACGTATTGCGTCGTCAACTATACCTAACGCGGGACAACGCCAGTATGATTTCACAACAGGCCCAGAAGATCGAGGAGCAACGTAGAGCGACGGAGAAGATGGAGAGTGAAAAAGAAATACTCGGAGGGCTGATCGAAGAAACGGTAAAGGCTCACGCAGCCCAATTGGCGGCCGAAAAGGCGAGTCGTTTAGACACGGAAAGAAAATTGCAACAACGGACAGCGAAGGAAAAACTAGAATCCGAGAATCGCGCGCGACAATTAGAGGGAATGTTGAGTACTGGTCTTATACAACTCGGGCAACTACGCGAACGAATGAAGTCAGAAACTGAAAAGAACGCCAATCTGACACGAGATCGAGAGACATTGGAAGCAACTATCAGCGACCTAAGACGCGAGCTTCAAACACAAGCAAAAAGGGTTTCAACAGAGGAGGAAATATCCCAACTTCGAAGCCGGGCCGGCAAATTGACGACGCTCGAGACAGAACACGCGAATATGATATCAGAATTAGCCGCGCGTGACAAACTGATCAGCCAGCTGGAACTTTCGGCCAAAGCACAATCGGAATCCTTGACGAACTTACAATCCCGGTTTGAAGCCGCCGAGGAATCCGCGAAAAGGAATCAAGGTGAAATAAAGGAGCTCAAGAAAACGTTGGGTACCCAGAATAGCGAATTTGAAAGCATGCGTGCCCGCCTGGAATTAGCTAACAAGCGGATCGAGTCAGAGTCTAGAGCAAAAGAAAAGATAGCTGCCCGGATGAGAGAATATGAAAACCAGATCCGCGCTTTGACTAAAAAGGCCGAAGAACGCACAGGCAACGTAGCGTTGACCATCTCTGAACGGCGACGATTAGAGGATTTAATTGTCAAACACGGAGATCAGCAGACCCAGTTGGAGCAAACGTATGCTCTCGTGTCGGAAATGACACGGGAAAGAGACGACTTAGCCACCCAGTTAGAAAACTCCAGAACACAACTATCGGAGGTCACTACCGCAAAAGATGCGATAATTGCGACTGCGCAAAATGAGCTGAACCGTGCCATCCAAACCCAACGCGAACTAGCGTCACAACTCGGAAATCAACAACTAGCAAACTCTGACGCGCTTGCTTCACTTGGATACTTTAAACGCCAACTGGACGAAACTAACCGTCAATATCACAACTCCGAGATTAAATATGAACAAACACGACAGTGGTTACGGGAGGCTGGCGATAAAAACCAGGGCTTGAAAAGTGAACTTAACGCTATAGAAGTTGAACTTGAAGGCAGACCGAAAACTCTCTTAACGTGCAACCAAGCTACAAAGACAACCGAACAATTTCACATATTAAAAAATTAAAAGAAACATTAAGCGCAAAACGCGCGGAATTGGACGCTGCGACCAAAACATCGGAAAAATCGCGGTCGCGTTGCAAGAAGCTCATGACGAGTTATCTGAACTGCGGTACACAAGAAAAAGATGGAGAAAGAAGCCGCAAAACACGACGAGTTACAGAGGAATCTGGAGGAAGCGACAGAAAACGTACGAAATCTGAAGACAGAGCTCGCCAGAGCGCGCAATTTGACCCCGGCCAATGTACAGGAGTTACTAGAGCAACGAGAACGTGAAAAGGCGCAATTATATGAAGAAAATCAAGCCGTTATTAAAAGAAGAGACGAACTAGATGCCGAATTGCGACGACAACTGCAGGAGGTGATTCCGAAACAGAATAAGGAGTTGCAATTGGCGTCACAAAACATTATCGAATTGAAATCGACAATTCAGGAGGCCGCGAGAAAGGAACAGCAATTGTCTTCCTTGTTGCGCGAGTATCAAGAAAAGAACGAACGTGCAGAAGAGGAGCTCGCCACGTTGAGAGCAAATTACGACATATCTGACAAGGGTAACTTTGAACTTCGAGAACGTATAGAGTCGCTGCAGCAAGAAATTGAAGCACGCAAGAAAGCAGCCGGGGCGTTAGACGCACGTATTCTGACCGAGCGGGGTTTGCATGAAGATGCGCTCGCAAGTCTGCGCAACGAACTCGCGCTCGAGAGGAAATCGCGTGAAGCCAATCAGAGTGACGCTTTATCGTTGAAGGAATCGCTGGAAAGCACCGTGCGCGAGTATAAAGATACTAGTGAGAAATTGCGCAATGCTGAAGAACTGGCCTCACAACTACCCGGACTCCAAGAAGAACTAAAAAGCAAAACAGCCCGGGTCGACGAACTCATGCGCAAACTCGCCGAGGCCGAAGCGCGACATGAATCCGCCGTTAAGTCGTTAGCAAGCTCGCGCGAATTGTCTGAACAAGAACGTACCACACGCGAAAAGGCTGCAGAGACCGAGGCAAACAATGTTCGACTTTTGAAGGCAGAATTGAAAAACAACCAGATAATGTCCACGGTTGCAGGGAAGATCATGCTCAACCGCATAGTCGCGGCCAAGGCGCAAGCCAACCGAATTCCCGAATTACAATCGAAATTGGAAGGCTCACTGAAGACCAACTCTTACTTGAAAAAGATAGTGCACGCGCTCACCGACAAAACGAGAGCCGCTCCGAGAGGGTTTTACAAACTAGACGACCGTCGCAATTACAAAACCAAACAAAATGAACACGCGCTCCTACGAATGGTCCGCCCTTTAATGACTGTCGTGAAGGACGAATTTGGACGCCGTCTCCAGGCAGCGAGTGCAACGAACGAGGATTTAGAGAAACAGTTGCGGTTGTTGACCGATTCGCTAGCGGCTTCTCAAGAGACAAATCGTCAATTATACAGGGAACTGGGGTTGTTAGGCCCATCGACGTCTCGAAAACGGATGCGCGCACAAGACCCGGATATAGAGGGCGTAGTGAATGGGATTACGAGAACGGTCGATATGGCAGTCTAATAGCACGAAGAAATTCCGAAACATCCTCTTCCGTCGTCTTGTTGCTCGTCCCTATCCGCACGGTCCCCCTCTCCAGGTCTCGCGACAGCCCGATCGCTCGTAACGTCTCGCTCCTCTTCAGAAGGTGGCACGCCGACCCCGTGGACACCGCGATGCCCTTCGCCGCTAGCCGTTTGACGAGCGCCCGTGAACTGCGGACCGGGAGGGCGACGGACACGAGGTTCGGCAACGCACTCAAAGGGTTCTTAGGACCGTGAACCACGCCTCCCATCTGCACGAGTCTCCCCACAAGCGCCCGCCGCATCTTCCGCAACCTCGCAACGTCGGCCCTCCCTCGCAAGCAGTTTAGCCGGACGGCTTCTGCGAGCGCACATATCAGCGGTGGCGACTCCGTCCCTGGCCTCACGGCCCGCTCCTGCCCGCCCCCCCACGTCAGCGGGGACAGACATGACGGGTCTTTCCGCAACACGAGGGCGCCCACGCCTTTCACGGAATGGATCTTGTGGCCCGATAAGACGTAACTGTCCAGCGCTTTCACCCCCCGGATCCTGAACTTGCCCGCCGCCTGCGTCGTGTCCGAGTGGAAGTGCACGTGCCTGCCAATGACCTTGCGTATCGCCGGCAGGTCCTGCAGCGTGCCGATCTCGTTGTTGGCGTACATGATGCTCACGAGCTTGACCCGGCTCCCGTGCTTCTTCATGGCCGCGCGCAAGGCGTCCATCTGGACGAACCCCTCCCCGTCCACGGGGATCTTCTCCACCACGATCTTGTGCTCCTTCGTCAAGTGGTCCAGCGGTTTGATGCCCGCTGGGTGCTCGATCGCCGACGTGATGACGACTCCTTCGTACCCGTGCTTCTCCATGACGCCGTTGAGCACGATGTTCATGGACTCGGTGGCGCCCGAGGTGAATATGATCGACTTGGCAGGCTCGTGGAGGTGCCGCGCGATCGCCGCCCTCGCCTCTTCGACCACTTGCCTCGCCCGCTTCCCGATCTCGTGGGAAGAGGACGGGTTGCCGTACAGCTGGTTCGCGACCGCCGTCATGACGCGCACGACTTCCGGGTACGGTTTGGTCGTGCTGATGTTGTCCAGATACACTTCTCTCCCCCCCATGTCCGTACGTACGTATACCTATCTGCAGAGATTTGGAGAGCGCGCGCTTCGAGAAGAGGAAAAAGATCGAGAGGGAGTATAAAATGGGGAAGATCCGTCTGTCTCGAGGCGACCAGATGGTGTCTGTGGACTTCGTGCCTCGTATTCCGCTCTCCATGGACGTCGACGAGAACCGCCCCGTGAAGAAACGTTCTCGCAAGGCGAACCGAGTCGCGCAGGCGGAGACGGCGGTCAGAGAACCGCTCGCGGACATCACGGACCGGCTCGTCACCGCTGTCGTAGCGGAAGACGAGGACAAGAAACGAGGGTACGAGAGTTTCTCGATCCCAAACACTCTGGCGGAGAGCTTCATCGAGTTTCTGATCAAGCCGGACAAGACGGTCCACGTGGGAGCTCTGTGTTCCGCCATGAACTCGAACCCGAAGGACGTGTTCGGGTCGGACTCGGCGTGGATATCCACCGAGGAGGTCGCGAGGGTGCTCGCGACGAACAAGAAACTCAAGCCCCTTCGCGACTCGTTCGCGGAGATGGTGCTGAGCATGCAGGAGATCAACAGCGAGGACGAAAAGGAAAACCTCGTCCCCTACCGTTGCGTGGACTTCCTGAAGGCGATGTACGGCCACAACCGGTTTGACGCACTCCACTTGATCAATTTCGGCGGGGTCGTGTTCAACGAGTACAAACGCGTTCACGGGACGTCGCCGCCCACGAGAGGGGACGGGTACAAAATGTACTTCCGGAAGGACATCCCGCTCATGAAGGCGGCGTTTGACGCCTGGGAAAAGAAGCTGGACACTCAGGATGTCCGGGGTCACGCCGAAACGGATTGACGGAAGGGACTTGTCTGGCCCCGAGGAAGGGACCCTGTGGAAAATCGTCCTACTTATTAAATATCTGATTAAAAATTTCCCGTATGCGCAACATACGCTTTTGCACCAAAAATGATGCTCATCGTTACTGACGCACTGAGACCCACAATTACGCCAAAATTTCATTGTTGCGTTGTTGTCCTTATCGATGTCCCCTGTAGATTTTGACGAGACCATACACGCATGTTTATGATATGCATGCAGAAATTATTCAATGCCGGAGTAAACTGGATTAACGTTTACAGACTCGCCACGGCGGTATCGGTATAGTCGTATCCTGTCAAAAATGATATAAGATAACGACCCGACGCCAAGGGACATGCCTAAACCGGCCAGGAACATGAAACCGTGCCGCCGTTGATCCGAGTCCCCTTTCTTTTTTCCGCGGACGACCAAAAATGTCATGGTTCCTCCCAAGGCGAACCCTAAGATCGTGAAGGCAACAAGGACCCAGAAGAACCAGTCGAACATGTTTACAAACGACTTCGATATTATTATTTAACAAAATGTATAGTACATGTCACGGCGATGAAAGCGTTCACAGAACCGAAGTACGTCATCACAATCCTGATACTATGCGCAGTTGCCACAATCGCGTCCGGCGTCTCGTCCCTGCTGACGGGACGGACGGCAAAACGAGGCCCTTCGGAATGGTTAGTGGATATGCAAGACCAGAGAGAGTCGGACCCGGCCGGGGTCGCCGCCACCATACAGATGCGCGTCCAAAAGTACCGCAAAGCGGCGAAGATACTCGCGATGATGACGTTCACGTCGTTGGGCGTGTTCGGTATCTACGTCTCCCTCGTCGCGTTTTTCCACTTCCGGCCCTCGAAGCCAGTGTACAGGGAACCCTCCGTTACGACTGCGTGAGCGCTCTAGCGAACTCTTCTTCGAAGTCCTCGTCGCCCCCCCGGTAGGAGGAGTCGTTTTCCGCTTGGAACCGAGCAGTCCGCGGATGTAATCGTCCGGGTCGGCGCTCGTCAAGTTTTCGACGGGCGACACTTCCCTGGCTCGTTTCGTGGCGCACTCGAGCGTGGCGACACGCGCCAACGCGGTTTCCAACAGCGACTCCAACCGGTTCACGCGGTCTTCTAGTTGCTCGACCTTGGACGCCGTCGCCTTCGCTCTTTGGCGCTCGGAGGACTCGTTGCCTCTCACGTACATGGGCGCCTTGAGGCACCCCAACGGGTGCGTGTCACAGCCCGAGTTGGGAGGGGGGAGAGGGAGACACGGTCCGAACGGGTCGAACAGCCGGCCTTCGTGGACGACTTGCAGGCCGAAGCGGCCTTCCCACCCCGGATGCGGGATGGGAACGCACTCGGCGGAGAACCGCGCGTCTTCCACGACGACCATGCCTCGGACTTTGTGTCTCCCGCACCGCACACTGCCGGTCGGGTTGTCTTGGAACGCGTACCCGGCCTTGCAATCACAGCCCGGGGCGGAACACGACTTTACGAAGGAGACCCCCACGGCTCTCAGCCACGGGAGGTCCGTGGGCTTCATGTCCATGTAGCACCCGACGATGGGGTGGGAGACGGCCATGGTGGCAAGGTCCAGCGTCTCGTACGTCGTGCGCGGTCCAGCGCCTCGCTCGTGCTTTTTTATAGAGACGACTCGGCAGAAGGTACGGCACTAGAGCGCCCGTATGCACTTCCGCCCTTTTTAAGTTAACTCCACGTCAGCCGGATCAAAAGGAGAAGGCGGTCCAGAAATCGTGGGGACGGTGCGTGCGTCGTCTGCGCCTGACGCCGGCCCTGGCGCCGTGGCTCTTCTTCACGAACCGGCCCTTCTTGTCGCGCTTCGGTAACGCCATGATTGGATGGTACTAGTATACAAGTTCATCATACATTTTTTTTTCGCTGACGTCACGGCTCGGCCGCAAAGGGTATAAAAGCTCTTCGAGTTTCACAAGGAGCCAACGACCGTCTCTTCCCAGCCATGGAGGTCGCACGTTGTAACGCCCCTTTCACCCACGCTCTCTTCAACCTGGCGAGAGAGACCGACACTTTTTGGATGTTTGCGTTGAAACCATGTCCAATTCTGGACGTGGACCCGGCGAAGGAAATCAAGGTCCGAAAGAGCGACCGAATGATTCATGGCCAAGACTTGACAACCGCGGCCTCGAACGGGAAGAAGCGCTTCGAGAACTGGTTTAGGCTCGACGGTTCAAAGGCCTTCATATCGGCTCTTGAGAGGTCAACAACATACTGTGTTGACCTCGTCGGGGATCGGATCGGGGGTCCGACCCCTCCCAAAGTCGTGGACCTCGTTACAACCGGCCCAAATGACTGGCGAGGCGTGTGGATCCACGCCAAACTGATTGATAAGGTCATCGAATGGGCTCAACTACCCGCGACCAAACAAAAAGAGTTGCCTGTTCAAGAGCGAGTGGCGATGGCTATGAGGGGGAGCGAATGCGAAGTTCGATGTCCTGCTGGCATGATTGATATCGTCACCCACGACCCGCCCGTGATCGTCGAGGTGAAAGAAGTAAAAGATTGGATAAAGGGCGTCGGGCAACTCATGGCGTATGGTCATTACTTTCCAGACTACGAAAAACGTTTATTCATCTTTCGGACTGGCAAGGTAAACACGGGACAAATCCGCGTCATTGAAGACGTTTGTGAAGGATGCGGAATCGAACTCGCACTGGACGAGGATTTTTATGACGACGTGGACCTATAGCGTATCTCAGTTGTCCGTACGCTTTCTGATGACGTCACGGCTCGGCCGCAAAGGGTATAAAAGGTCCTCGAGTTTCACAAGAAGCCAACGACCAACTCTTCCCAACCATGGAGGTCGCACGTCGTGACGCCCCTTTCACCCACGCTCTCTTCAACCTGGCGAGTGACACCGACGATTTTATGAAATTCACGCTGAAGCCGTGTACGTTGTTCGAAGTGGACCCTGCTAAGGAGATAAAAGTCAGGAAGACCGACAAAATGATCCACGCCCAAGACTTTACTGCCGCGGCATCGAACGGGAAGAAGCGCTTCGAGAGTTGGTTTCGTCTTGATGGTTCGAAGGCCTTCATATCGGCCCTTGAGAGGTCAACAACATACTGTGTTGACCTCGTCGGGGATCGGATCGGGGGTCCGACCACCTCGAAGGTTGTGGACGTCGTGAAGGGTGGTCAGAACGACGACCGAGGCGTGTGGATCCACCCCAAGCTGGTGAACCCTCTCGCCATGTGGATCAGTCCGGACTTCGCCGTCCAGGCCATGGATTGGGTGGACCGCATCCTGGCCGGCGACATCACCATGATGGAGGTCGTGCGAGACGCCCACGACGCCGTCCACGGGACCACGACCACGGTGGCCATCAACACGGAGCTGGGCGTGCACAGGAAGCGTCCCAACTACGTCGAGCCCATCCGAACGCTGCCTCCCAGCATGCGCGTGATCGCCAAGGACACCCAGCACAGACTCGGCGATTTCGTTACCTCCACCGTCCCCAAAGAACGCGTGGGAAAGGTCATGATGTTCTTGGGAGACAAGGCGTGCGAGGCCGCCACGGGGGAGGACGCGGGGTCTCTGAAGAGGCTGAACGGTGTCAAGAGCGGGAGCGCGAGGGACATGATGAACGACGAGCAGCTGGAGAACGTCGATTACTTCATGCGCAAGGTCATGAGACGCGCCGAGGCCGCGGGGGTAACACGGACTTGCACGAAATCGCCGTGTCCGTGAAGAGGGACATGGCCACGTTCGTGGCTCCGCCCTCCGGACCGACGCCGAAGGAGATTGTTAGGAAAAACAGGCAGGACATGAGAGACGATCTTCTGTTGACGCGTCCTTTGAACATCGAGAGGTTCCTCACGCGAGGTCCCCAAACAACATCGCTCATCGAGGCGGCACGGGACTAGACGTCATTGCAGGAGAGTCACAGGTATAAAGTAAACTTTATTAATAAATTTTAATAAATTACACTTTCTCGCATGACGCCACGAATCACGATTTTCCTAGTGAGGCCATGTCGCGTTTATGCACGCGCGGAGTAGCACGGAGTGCGCGACGGCCACCGCGGACACGCGGCAGACGTCCACCGCCGTTTTCGCCAGTCCGTCGCAGAAGTTGTGTGTGCGGATGGTAATGAGTGCGCTCGCGAGTCTGCGGTCTTGGCGCGTGGGCGGGGTCGCGGTGTTCGACGTGGCAGCCACCGCGTTGGCCGCCATCGCGTACAGTGCGTACAAGAGAAAGGGATTCTCGGCGCGAGACGCGGCCGTGAAGACGTTGTTGCTTCTGTGCGTGGGGGAGCTGACCCACTTGTTCCTGGAGGTGGACACGGTGGTGACCAGGGCGATCGAGATCGGTGGGGGGGCGGGGGCGTAGATCCGAGACCCTCGTTGCTATTATCTCCCGTTTTGTGGTATAGCGGCATGGCGCCGGAACTGAGCGACAAAGCCAAGAAGCGGATGATGGACAAGGTGAAAGCGATCCGTTCTCAGATCGACTCGAGGTACGTCGACGACGAGCACAGACGGTTTTGCAAGTCGAGCGGGGACGAGACGTTCAGCCGCGTGCCCGAGTTCAAGACGGGGGTCGTCTCGTTGGAGTTTCCCAGGTTGGACGGGCCTTCCTATATCCGGTCCGCGATGGCGCTCGCGTATCCCATCAAATGGACCCCCCGCAAGCTGGAAATAGACACGTTCAGCCACAGCCTCCTCGACCCCGTGTTTCAGGCCATGCCCGGGTACGTGAAGGGCGACATGTCCGACCTGATCGATATGGAGTGGTATAATGCTTGCCTGAGTTACCTCCGAACGCTGGGCCGGTTGGACTTTATCATCGTGATGGATTACACGTACAACGGGGCGTCGTTCACGAACGGGAACGGGGCGATGAATCTTCAGAGGCAAAGAGAGATCGATATCGAGGACGAGAAAGACGGCTACGTGAAGCCGCTGTCCAAGTACGTCGATCCTCTTTGGCCGGCCGTGGTTCGTTTGTGCGAACGCGGATTGAACGGAAGGCCTTTCGACAAGCTCGACGCCGGCGACCTCTTTCGCAAACGGCCGGACGTGCAGGGACTGCGCGCCGCTCTGGCGAGTCACCTGTCGGCGCGCGCGCAGGACAAAGAGGTCGAGACGCCGGTTGGCAAACCACTCGCCGAGGAGCTCGCGGCGTTGTCGAGCTGGGAGCAGGTGGTCCGAAAGATCGCCACACTGGACCATCGGTTCATGGACATCCTGTACCTGTTGTCGAAGTGGATCTACAGCCACCTGGATCTTTCTTTCAAGAAGAACTACGTCCTGACGACGTACGCGGAGGAGCTGGCGAGGATCCTGCGAGAAGCGCCGCCCCTTCGGCGAGAGATGGTGGTGTACAGGGGGGTGACGAACGAGTACTACATGCCGAGGAAGGGGACCCGGGACGTGTTTCAGAACCCTTACCCCGTCTCTGTTTCGATCGACCCCTCCGTGGCGGTCAAATTCCTGTACGACGAGTACTTCACCGCCAGCCAGTTCGACAAGACGAGGGATTGTTGCATCAAGGTCATCCACGTGCTGCCCGGGACGCCGGCCCTCTGCCTCTGGCCGATCGGCGGCCACGAGGACCAGAAGGAGATCGTCCTCCCGCCCGGGACGAACTATCTCATAAAGTCCCATCGTCTGCGTAATATCGTGGTGGAAGTCCCCACTTTCACGCAAGGGAAGGCGGTGAGGGGCGAGGTGTGTTGGGACGAGATGGTGAAGCGCAAAGCCCGCGACCCGAAGTACGAAAAGATGTTCCCGAGGAAATGGGTGACGGAGATTTACGTGGACGGGACGGCCGCCGCGATCCGTTCGCGGTCGACACGCGATCCTCAGACGTGGAGATCCAACGCCTCGAAAGCCTTGAAAAACGTCCCGTGGGAGACGCTGGGATCGACCCCCGTTTCGGATGGCAACGCGCTCGGATTGTTCTTGGCGAATTGCAACGTGGCGGTCAAAACGGGCGTGTGGACTCCTGTTTCGAGACAGATACGGTCCATGAAGAGCAGCGGGGTGATAGGGTTGGACACGGAATGCGGTTCTCCTGAAAAGGTTAGCTATATTTGCACCTTGCTTGCATGCGAGCTTGTTGTTCTTAATAAGCAGGATGTGCATGGCAATGATAAGTATATTGGGTTGGGTAGACCAGCCGGGCCCCCAAAATCCGCCAACACCATACTGGCTCCACACACATGGTTTCTTTGTTGGTAGTGATTTTTGTTATGATTGTTTTTTAGCTTGCATAGTTTTTAAGGTGAGTATTTTTTGCTAGAGAAAAGGATTTAAATGATGTTAATGTTTTTTTCTTTTTTTTTTTTTGCTACCTGTGTTCTGGTGCAGCAAAATTGATTTGTTGCTTTGGGGGACAAGTTTATCAACCGGTCATATGCACGTTCTTATTTGGCGTGCTATGTTTCAAGTCCAACCTCGGCAAATGGCGTGGTCTGTTCGTGGTGCGCTTTCATCAAGGCACACGAAAAACGTGTCAAGCCACGCCCTTGCTGGCAGGGTGGAAAGCAGTTCATGTGGTGGCCATGGCAAAGACAGGCGCGGCTCAGATGACCACATTTATAAGGGTTCCTGGATACGCCTGGCTATCTTCATGCTTGGTCGCCAGGATTATCGTGTTTTTGGTGCTTTGGTCAGCGGCAAGCAGCAGAGCAGCAGCAAGCAGCACAACAAAACAACAACAAAAAACCACAAACAACAAAACAACAACAACAAACACAAGCAACAACAAACAACAAACAACAACAAACAACAACAACACACAACAACAACAACAACAACACAAACACAGCAACAAACAGCAACAGCAACACAGAAACAGCACAGCAACAGAACAGCAACAGCAACAGCAACAGCAACAGCAAAGCAACAGCACAGCAACGAACAGACAACAGCAAAGCAACAGCAACAGCACAGCAACAGCAACAGCAACAGCAACAGCAACAGCAACAGCAACAGCAACAGCAACGCAAGACAACGCAACGCAAAGCAAGCAACAGCAACAGCAACACAACAGGCAACAACAACAACACAACAAACAAACAACAAACAACAAACAACAACAACAACAACGAAAACAACAACAACAACAACAACACAACAACAACAACAACAACAACAAACAACCCGCCACCCACGATGACGTTGAACGAGGAGGAGGAGCAGCACGCCAGGAGGAGGGGGACTGAGGAGGAGGAACAAAGGGTTTCCCAAGCCCCCTTAAAGGACACAAGGGACCCACGACAATAGATGAGTGGCGATGGCAAAGTCGAGGACAAGATGGCATGCGTCGACGACGTGTGGATGATGCCGGCAACGAAGAGCGCATTATGCCACCAGGGGCAAAGGGACAATTGTCAAGGAGGTGAAGAAGCAACTCTGTGGCTGGTTGAGTGCGCGCTGACTCAGGTAAGCCGTATTATCGCCCGTTGTACTAAGGGTGTATTGCACTTGGGCCACAAATTTGCAACCTTTTCAATGTGGCACCGTTCCTCCTGCGGACTTGCGTTTAAAAAAACCAGTTGGGCTACAAATAAGTTAAGTACATTTGTTTTGGCCCCTCCTCCGAGTTACCTTTTTTTTTTTTTTTTCCTGGTCCCTGGCTTTGAGGAACAAAGTTGTTGCGCTTAATTCATGATCTTGTATGTGTATGGCATCTATGTGTCTTCTTCCGGTGCAAGAGCGCGGGGCAAGGGCAGTGCAGATCGATGACACTAGCAGCCACTAGTGTCTGGCCGACTGCCAGCTTCAAGTGCGATCATGGGCATCCACTTACCTCTTCGCCGCCATCCCCACAAGCTCGACCAGTGGTCGTGAAATGCATGGGGTCGAAGAACAACGATGGTAGCGCACCAAGCGGGGTCTAACTCAAGTGTAAGACCTCGGCGCCATCCAAAGACTTGTGCTGAGAAAAGCATACAAGGGAAGTCTAATACTGCGCCCAGTATTTGTGCTAAGACAAGGCGCCACGGCTTTCAAGGCGAAAGGGAAAACAGGTAATGAAAGGCAGTGATGGCTCGGTTTTTTTATGGATTTGACCAACGCAAAATTTTTTTTCGCATTACTTGAGCAAACTCCTGAACCTTCGTGCTAGTGTAAGGTGTTACGCGACTCGAATCATTTGCTGCGGCACTGGCGAGCTCTCTTATTGCGGATCAAACCTGCGTCATTTGCCTCGCGCGCCATCCCTGCTCAACAGCGGCGGCTTTGCGAGCTGCCCCGGTCCAACCAGCGGGTTGGCGTCGTGCCCGCGCCTGGGCTCAGCCCCCCCCACAACGGCCGCCGTTAACTGACTGACCCGTGCGCAGGTAATTGCTTGTTAGAAAGAGACAGCCCCCTTGGCCACGCGGCATGCCACCCTGACATCATTATGTTCATCGTGTGATGATGCGTGGCGTTAGGTATGGAGTAAGGCACTGGCTTTCGGACTAAGGCACCCAATTGGACCAAACTCTGCGTCGTTTGCGTGCTTTGCCCTGCAGCGCACTGTCCGCTCAGCAGCGAGCCTGGCACATCCGTGCCCGGCGCTGACAATCGCATCCCTGGCAGCCGCACCACGGCAGCGGCTTTGCGAGCTGCCCCGGTCCAACAGCGGGGCTGGCGTCGCGCCCGCGCCTGGCTCAGCCCCCCCAACGGCCGCCTTACCGACTGTCCCGTGCGCAAGGTAATTGCTTGTTAGAAGAGACAGCCCCTTGGCCACGCGGCAATGCCAACCTGACACATTTATGTTCATCGTGTGATGTGCGTGGCGTTAGGTATGGAGTAAAGCACTTGGGCTTTCGGACTAAGGCACCCATGTGGACCAAACTGCGTCGTTTGCGTGCCTTTGCCTGCACGCCACTGTCCCCGCTCAGCAGCGAGCCTGGCACATCCGTGCCCGGCGCTGACAATCGCATCCCTGGCAGCCGCACCAGCGGCAGCGGCTTTGCGAGCTGCCCGGTCCCAACAGCGGGGCTGGCGTCGGCGCCGCGCCGGGGCTCAGCCCCCCCACAACGGCCGCCTTACTGACTGCCCCGTGCGCAAGGTAATTGCTTGTTAGAAGAATGCGCGCATCATGTGTTGATGCGCCTCTCGATTACATTACCCCATGAAATTAGTTTGGTGTATAAATATACATATAATTTAATGTTGTATGCATCAAATAAGGGGTTAGTTAGCCCTCACCGTCTCAAGTAACCAGTGGGTGAACGGTTATGGGTCGGCTACGGTTATTGGGTTTTTATAGGGTCCCGAGGTTAAGGTTGATAAACGTTGCTCGAACTCATTCCATGTTGTTGCTGTCTCACTTAGTCTTGTTCACACACTACACTTGCTATTGTGTCTCATTGCACAGGGACGCTCCACGGGACATAGGAGGGGATTGCGATCTCTTGCCAAGAATATGCCGACGGGGCCTTGGGAATCCTGGGTCGCCGCTGCGTGCCGCAATTCAATCATGGGCTGATCATGGTGGAGCATGGAGCCTTCGCGTTATGGCGCCCGCTACGTGGCTCAGAGCAGAACAGAGCGCCGGGAATTCTGGTGCGATGGTTGCGGTTCAGCGCTATCATCAAGGCAAAAAAACAGACATAATCCAAGAAGACGAATTGTGATGGCGAGTTGTGATTGCAAAGCGGAAGGATGGGATGTTTTATGTCCACAAAATACCATTGCCCGTGACAAGCCTAAAGCCAGGGCACCTTCCCACTGGCCCACAATCATGAGCTAAGACGTCCCGGCCATTGCTGCTCTCTTGGACCCCATGCCTTCGAAAGCTGCCTGATGAGGTGAAGGCAAGGATATTGTTGTGCAGGAAAAGAGCGGGGTCGACCTGCCACAATCCTGACAATGATCGATAAGCGAATTGGGTGGGAAAAACCGCACGTGGATTGATAGCGATGTCAGGAATTCCTGCGGCGGTCTCCTGAAGATAAACTTGTCGTCTGCGTCCGAAGTTGGTCTCCTGGTGCTATGCCCAGCAAGATGCCGGATCCTCGTTTCTACTGGAAGCATGCTGTTGATGGCAACAACCGGCTCAACCTTTCTTTTCTACGCGACGGGGGACAATGAGGGGAGCGTTATGCCATGGTTGTGATTCCCAGGCGGTTTCTGTTGACGCGACCAGCCACGGCAACGAATAATCATGGCATGAAGCTAATCTTCTTCACGGGTTGTGTCTCCTTACGGGAAAAATGACATTTATGGAGT
>RPFO01000392.1:2337744-2499083 GCA_009746045.1 Mesostigma viride | reverse complement strand
TGCCCTAACAGTGGTGTCGGAGCACGAGCAGGCATTTGGCTGGATATGGGACCAGTTCGCTGAGTGCATGCATGGGCACTTGCCGAAGGTTGCCATCACCGACGAAGACCAGGCCATGGCATTGGCGATTACAAAGCGAGGAATCACTCATCATCTTTGTATATTCCACCTCTTCATCATGAATGTGACAAAGAACATGAGGCGTTGCTTCGGTGACGAAGCTGCGTGGGAGAAGTTTTACCTGGCATTGTGGCGGCTACGCAACCAAACCGATCTTCGCAGCCGTGAGCACTTTGACAGAGATTTTTTGCAGGTCCTTCTTCTCCTTCCCCAGAAGTATTGGGGCCCCAAATGCCGCACGTTGGCCCATTGGTCCAACCTGCCCTACCTCCAGGCTGGTCATGTCCCTCGTCATCCTCGCATGTTGAATGCGCACGTTGAAAAGGATGACATGTTGCGCCTCGGACGTTTGACAGCCAGCCTGCTTGCCGCCGTCTTGGGTATGTTTGAAAGCGATGTCGCTGGCCACTTTGGTTTCAAATGCGGACACGCTCGTGTGATAGAAGCATTGCGGCACCTGCGCCGCGAGTCTGCTAGCTGTACAGAAGATCTGATTACTCGTGTGCGTTTGTGCTACGGCATCATGCACGAGTCAACTGCCAAGTCAGATTTTCTGGACAGCTTCCCGGATGCTACCATGACATCATGCCCCACGGCGGTCTCACAAGACGACAGTCGGTTTGCAGCGACGACGGATGGCTTGGTGCAGGGTTGGGTTTCATTGGCTGACAAGACATGCACGTACGATGATGGCGTCCTACTTGAAGTCAAGACCCACCCTACGTTCATGGAGGGGCCGACCTTGCGTGCTGGGGAGGAACGGTACGTATGTTTCAATCCAATTTACCACCGCAACACTGTAAAGAGCCGGTATGGACACCCACAGCTCTGCACACATCTTGATTATCCAAGCAATTAGTGTACAAGTGTTTCGCCTCCGTGGCTTACCATTATGCATCATCAGCACAACAAGTTTTAACAGTGATTGCAAACCACGGTTTTTATGTGTCATGCAAGGTCTACCAAAAGGCGGTGTCACCATTGCATTTTTAGGCCCAAATGCATGTGTCACCCGAAATGCATCTAAACCTTAAACCTTCCTCAACCTTTTCATGAAACAATCAAAGGTTCATTACAATATCTGATTTTCTCGCCAACTAGTTTTGCCTGTTGGCTTAGCCCCCCCAACATGGCCCGGGTAGCACGTGTTCGCCGCCCTCATCAGGGGGAATAGTATCACATTTGGTCAATAGGCCATACCAAGTCATGCTTGTTGCCCCAACCAACTAGAGCATATTCTCAATGCCCATTCCCGCCATCCAAGCTATGCCTCCTGTTTACCGCCGCAACACCGGTTGCCAGCAGCCCATTACTCACTTCACCCGCCGCTTGCTACACAAGGCCTTGCCGCCTTGCCCAACATGCTGCCTGCTTCGCCTCGTTCGGCCGAATTTCGCAAGTAACCTTGCAGTTCCAAGTACCTCAGGTTTGCTTGACATTCCCCCTCCCTCACCCCCTCCCACCCCCCCTCCCTCCCTTTTAGAAGCTACATACACCGCTACGTTCAAGAAGTATAAGTATTTATCTATATATTATACAAAGTTGACAAGATATTTATCACACACTTAGTTTCAGTTGGCTAACTCGCTTTCTATGTCGTGTGCCCAAGGGGCTTTTTGTTGTGCATCGATGAATTACGCCAGACATAGGTGTAACTTTTCTGTACATGTTCTTGTTGTCGCTCTGTTGACTTGTTGTCGCTTCACAGGCAATGCACTATTGTGTGGAAGGACGCGCATCCCCTGGAGAAGATGCGACTGTACCATTTTGCCCAGCTTCAGTGGCAAATGAAGGTGAAGAATATGCGTTGTGGCCTTCTCCTCAGCTGGACGATGGAGAACGGCATGCGTGTGTTCGAGGTGCGTCGAAGCGATGAGTGGTTGTCGCTAGCGACTGATATTGCGAACATCTTCTGGGACGAGTACGTAACCTACAAACAAAGCCCGGTGGAGAACTTTCAGAATCGTTTTCCTGGGTATACTTCCTTCATAGATCTTACACAACAACTTTGCGAGGTGGTAAACAGCGTCTTTGTACCCAGCTGCAGAGCCAAGATTGCTGAGGATGCGCGATTTGTGGCTGCTGGTAGTGATGGCTACAACCAGGTGTTTGACTTGTTGTATCCACCCGCCAAATGTGAGCGGTCTCACATGGACAAGCTGTATGACACCGCGCGTAAATGGGCCCGCCGCTTTACTTGGGGTGACTCAACATTTGGGATGAGCTCTTCCCAAAGGTCCGAGGTCACGCACAACGCGATAAAAAACCGTGTGGACAAAACCACGCAGTTGGAGGAGCTCCCTGTTGTGCTGGCTGATTTGTGGCAACGGCGTGCGGAGTCACATGAGATCGAGCTTTACCGTCGATCTAAGCACCACCTGAACCGCATCAGTCCCATAGCCCACCCGGTTTTGGTTGATGCTGAGACAAAGTTAGCCAAATATGCTTTTGACAAGCTGAAAATCCAGTTAGCAATGGCGTTTCATTACATAGTTGGTCCCGTGTATGATGGCAACCTGGTGGAGGTAAAGTTATCTCCAGAGAGCTCTGGGAGCCAGGCTCGCCGAGAACAACTGAAGGAGGATGAGCCTACGGTAGTGTCAAGGATTGTTACTCTTGGCAGCGACAAGCACCCCATTGCTTGCAGTTGTCAATATGTTGTCCACATGGGCCTCCCTTGCAGGCACGTGCTTGCTGTGGAGCTAATTGCTGTGTGGCTTCAAGCAAAGGCTCTGCCGTTGCAGTGTGTCCACCAGAAGTGGTTGTTGCCTTTAGATCAGGCAAATATGCGCAATGAGTCTTTCAAAGCGATGACAAGGCCGCAGCATCCTACACCCCACTTGGTTGTTGACCCAACCACCCCCTCCAACGTGGAGGTGACACCAAACTATGCCAACTTGATAGCCCTTAGCCGCCGCCTTGTTCAATTGGCGGTCGAGTCCCGTAAGGAAGTGGAAATCATGCAGCATATAGAGCGTGGAATTGAGATGTGTGTTTCCGACAACCCCGGTCTTCCAGCCACAACCCCGGGCCCTGCACAACCGATGATAGCTCAGCACCCACTCCCAGTCAATGCGCAAGCAACATCTGCGCCAACCCAACAGCCCTTGTTATGTGGCAACCCACCAATCGCAAAGCCGCGGGGAAGGCCTAAGGTCCACGGGGCTCAGTCTAGGAGGCACCGCAGTGCTTGCGAGCCGGATAGAGCAGCTAGTCGCAAAGGCAAGCAGCCTCGTAGTGCAACTGCACAGTGTGAAGAGGGGCCTATTTCCAAAAAGCCATTCTTCCGTGGCTCCCACCCTACCTCCTAGTTCATCCCCTTCAATTAGTCCATCCCAGCCTTGTCCATTGTACCACTCGGTCACGAGATAGCTGCCCTTGGGTGGTGCCATGTCCGGCGGATGAGTTAAAATGTTGTTATTGTATTAAAGCATGGATAAAATAATTGCATTTTCATTTTAGCAACATCAAAGAGACAACATAACATGTTCATAATTCAATTGTGATTGATTTGGGTTTGATAAACAGTGCTCTCAACGTTTTCCAATTCATCTACACCTTAGTCATGAATTTCAATACAAAATGCTGGTGGGATGGTGATGCATGGAGCATGAATTAATGGATTAAAATATTTACTCATATAATTTTAACACCTAAAAAGTGATTTCAGTCGTCACATGCAATGTTGGGCTACCACCTCTTTTGTTTTGGAATTTTGGCACAGTATCGAGAAAGAGGTAATTCCAAAGTTTGCCAATGACTGCATGGTCTCGGAGCTAAACCAAGAGTTGTGTGTACGACCCTCATTTGTCGTGGCATGATCCACGTAGGGTCTGAGTACAAGGCTAACCAGGACAGTCATAATGCGTACACTCTATGCTCCTAGTACTTGTTGATATTGACATATTCTCCAGATTTCTGGCCTGCGCCGGTAGTCGCTTTGATATTGCATTCATTATGCTCACGTGATGCATGTCACGATAATATTATACTGTCTAACGTATTAGTTGCATTGAATTGAAGCGTTACTCCGTTGGGAGATCACGTAACACATGTCCGGTAGTCTGTAATATTAAGGCAGATGGTGCGCAAGGATAGATGGCAAGTAGTGATGAAGGAGACCACCCCCAAGTCTGTGGGGGCTCCGCGTGTGACCAAGTATGGCATTCATAGCGATTCGGGCCGCGGTGCCCACACCCCTGTAACTAGGACCTAGATAGCTTATACCATCCATTCCATCCCATGTTCCCCTCCCACTGAGGACTTATGCTCACGTGACGCAGTCACGTGTCTATTAATTAATTAATTAATGTCCGGTAGGGGCACCTCGGGTAACCCGCTACGGTCGGCACAGTGCCACCGGCCGCGGGGCCCACAATCCTGCTACCCGTGCTTAGATAGTTTCTTTCGCATGTCATCCATTCCCTTCATGAGGATACTGCTCACGCAGTCACGTGGTATTAATTAATTAATTAAATGTCCGTGAGAGGGGGTACATGGTCTATAAGCGTGCTAAGCAACAACCTGCAAATGATGTAAACTTAATAATGCTCACGTGATGTTTGTTAATTATAATATTGATAATTGTCTCTTGTTCACGTGGTGCAGTCACGTTCTTATCGCACGCAATTGATAGCACTGTTACGAGTTAACCCACCTCTATGTGAGAACCTGTACGTCTCCACCGTTGGCACTCGAATGGTACCTATCACCACTAAAGATGATTTAGAGGAATCGTTCGCGACAGCTAGATTGCAATGAAGCTTGATACATGTTCAGCTGCAATAAAACACATTTCCCAATTAACACAAGCAACAGCTATTGTGTGGGTCGACAACAACCAACTAACTATGAGCCCAACTCGAACGTATCGACGTTGGCTAGACTGCCATTATTGTTCTCACGACAGACCATACATTGAGGTGCTCACAGAACGCTGGCACCAAGGGCAGAGGACATACAGGTAAAAACCATGACATGAGTAGGAACGGGCATGGCATGACTAGGAACGTGTACAGCATGACTAGGAACGGGTATGGCATGACTAGGAAGTAGGAACAGGTATGGCATGACTAGGAAAGAGCATGGCATGACTAGGAACGGGCATGGCATGACTAGGAACGGGTGTGGCATGACTAGGAACGTGTACAACATGACTAGGAACGGGTATGGCATGACTAGGAATGAGTATGTCATGACTCGGAACGGGTATGGCATGACTCGGAACGACCATGGCATGACTAGGAACGGGTACAGCATGACTAGGAACGGGTATGGCATGACTAGGAATGAGTATGTCATGACTCGGAACGGGTATGGCATGACTCGGAACGACCATGGCATGACTAGGAACGGGTATGGCATGACTAGGAACGGGTGTGGCATGACTAGGAGCGTGTACAGCATGACTAGGAACGGGTATGGCATGACTAGGAACGGGTATGGCATGACTAGGAACGGGTATGGCATGACTAGGAACGGGCATGGCATGACTAGGAACGGGTGTGGCATGACTAGGAACGGGCATGGCATGACTAGGAACGGCCATGGCATGACTAGGAACGGGCATGGCATGACTAGGAACGGGTATGGCATGACTAGGAACGGGTATGGCATGACTAGGAACGGGTATGGCATGACTAGGAACGGGCATGGCATGACTAGTAACGAGTATGGCATGACTAGGAACGGGCATGGCATGACTAGGAACGGGTATGGCATGACTCGGAACGACCATGGCATGACTAGGAACGGCCATGGCATGACTAGGAACGGGTATGGCATGACGTGGCCCACGCGCATGTGCGCCCATAATGGCCCCCATGGATGATGCTTTCAGTATTTAGCCGCGCCCAGCCTACAATGGGACCTCCCATGGATGATGCATTAAGAATTTAGCCATGCGATGCCTATGCAGGGAGTTACTCTCTGCTGAGATGCCATGTGTACACCAGCTATAGCCTAGCCACATACCCTCCACCCCATATGTCATGCAGGCCTTCTAGGCCCTCTCCTCAAGCCCCCCCTGGGTGCCTGTGCTTGTTAAGGAGGCATGAACCATCATGGCGGTGCAGGTGCACCTTGTGCACCCAGAGCAGGTGACAGTTGTACATCCTCCACCTGCAGGTTGTAGCCCTGATTGTATTACAAACCCATAGATGCCCTTTTCTCAGGGCTATGTGTTACATATGCTCCCAACGGAGCTATCATTTTAATTAATTAATTAATTAATGGCATGACTAGGAACGGGAGTGACATGACTAGGAACGACCATGGCATGACTCGGAACGACCATGGCATGACTAGGAAGGAGCATGGCATGACTAGGAACGGGTATGGCGGCCAAGCACGTGGGCGGGTTCGTGCTATTCGTACCGTTGATGCTGAAGAGTCACAGGTATCGTTGGAACGGAACGGTCCAGGGGTCGCAGGCGGTTCTTCCCGGGACTGATCTTCCAGCGCTGCAAGAAAATCACGAACATGTCCCTGGTTGGGTAAAGAAAGCAGGCAAACCCCGACCGGCCGACCGCGTCCCCACCGTGCATGTACCTTGGTAAGACGTACGTAAGGTTCTGTGGGCTGAACTGACCGCGCTTCAAGAATATGACGATTTGAAGCCACTATGAAGGTATATGCAAACCATGTCGGCGTCATCCGCTCGACCCCTCTTACTCAGATATAGTTGGATATGCAGCATAAAAAGCAACGGGGAGAAATTGTCAATGACTATGATCCCCCAACTGTGGGTGTTAGGAAATAGAAAAAGCATGGCAGGCATAGCTTGCGTGCAACATTGGGGGTCGGAAATTCTAGTCGGGGGGGTCAGTGGACTCCAACGTGGACTCGAGACTCAGATTGATTGATTATTGAGGGTAAACTGCACGACTACAGGCTCTTTGCGCGCGCCACATGTTAAGTAATCATGCCATCAGCTGCCATTTTGAACGCATCATAAGGAAACCCGTCGGGTTAAAAACTAAGATCTAAACGGCCATCACCACTCGCATCGACGACGAAATTCGGCTAAGTCCAAAGGCAGCCGATACGATTTACGTCGTTTGCAGTTTTACGCGCCAGCCTTGCGCACGCTGCCGCGCCGCGCCCAGCCACGATGCACTCCCAGCCTTGCGCACTCCCAGCCTCGCGCACTCCCCAGCCTTGCGCACGCCAGCCTTGCGCACGCTGCGCCGCGCCCAGCCTTGTGCATCGTCTGAAGAAATCAGTGTCTGATGTTTACAAAAACTCTTAAGTCGCAGCATGTCGCCCCCTCTCCCCCTCGCAGTCCTGGTTTATGCACGTTCGATTGCTTGGGCGCGTCCAGGCGGTCCAGCACCGCGTACTACCCACTTGAAAATCCTCCCAAGTCAATTTTTCCCTGCTTGGTAAGTACGGAATGTGGCAGAAATTCGTCCAGCAAGCATCATACTACTCTCCACTCCTCCAACTAAAACTTTCCGTATAATTTTAGAATAAATATCAGTCACATCATGTTCAGACTATAACTTCGGTCTGAATCGAAAAGTGATGCGGAACAACTCAGTGAAACGGTTTCTGAACGAAATGCGGACAACAAAACGGCCGTAACGCCCAAATTTTCACGGTTTCGAAACATTTTTTTCACGGTTTCTAGACGATTTCTGAACGCTCCGTTGACCTGACGCACTGAACGCTACGGCCAAAAAGAACGGCGCGCTCTCGGCCTAGCGATGGGCCCAGTAGCCGCAGTTGATCGCCGCAAGGCATGGGATGTTTCGTTAGAGATGCAACGCGACACAGAGTTTGACGCCCGCGAAGAAGTCGACATCGTGCCGGGTTCCGTATTTATATCTGGCCGCGGTCATTGGCTGGCCTCCCACCTGCCCGCAAAAGTGCTGAACCGGATCTGGACGTAACTGCCGTTTCAGAGCCCGTTCAGAACGTGTGAGACTCGATCTGCCTAGTTTGCCACTTTTCGGGCAACTGCTCCGATTGGGCGCCACCGCGGATCTCCGAATCGCCCTGACTATCGGCCGCCCTGCGCTCGCGGTTTTCGTACGGGCCACTTTTCGGGCCTCACGGTTCGCCAAACTTTTGCGTTGGGGTTAATCGTAGTCACTAGAAGGGGACTAGTGGGGGGGCCAAGGCCCCCCACTTATTCGGACGCACTACGCCACCAGGGGCCCTGAGGCCCCCGCCGAAAGCTTCGACCCGCCGGGTTGAGCCCGCCGACCGGCCCGGCCCCTACGCCGGGGGGCGAACGCTCGGCGGCCTTCCTTTGCGGGCTTCCCATCGCGCGCGCTCGCGCCGGCCCGCCGCACCGTCGATCCCACGCTCCGTCCCTCACGGGCACGTCCAACACGCGTCGTACTACTAGTACATCAACCCAGTCCGAATAGTACTGTACATCGTGAGACGTCGCCGTTCATTGCATGCAAGTATTTCCTTAATCAGTACTTCCTAACAACTGGAACTCACAATGCAGCTAAGCCATGCAGGACACAACGCTTTTGGCAAGCGGCAGCCATAACGACCAAACACTTCCATGCAAACTCCCATGTTCATCATTCATTATTATTCATTGAGTGGCAATCCTTTGTAAACACATGCACCAATTCGGTCATGCCCACTATGACTTCATGTAGACAATGTTTTGTACATGACTCGAAAGTGCCCTTGTGCGCGACCGTGGGGCGTGGCAGGCTAGCCCTCTCCATTCGTGGGTGTGGTGGGGAGCTGCCATGCATGCGTGGGTTTAGGGGGTGGCTGGCATGCGTGCGTGGGTGTGGGGGGTGGCTGCCGTGCGTGCGTGGGTGTGGGGGGTGGCTGGCATGCGTACGTGGGTGTGGGGGGTGGCTAGCATGCACGTGCATGCGGGGGGTGGCTGGCATGCATGCGTGCATGTGGGGGGTGGCTGGCATGCATGCGTGGGTTTGTGGGGTGGCTGCCATGCGTGCGTGGGTGTGGGGGTGGCTGGCATGCGTATGTGGGTGTGGGGGGTGGCTAGCATGCACGTGCATGTGGGGGGTGGCTGTCATGCATGCGTGCATGTGGGGGGTGGCTGGGATGCATGCGTGGGCTTGTGGGGGGCGTGGCATGCGTGCGTGGGTGTGGGGGTGGCTGGCATGCGTGCATGGGTTTGTGGGGTGGCTGGCATGCATGCATGGGTGTGGGCGGGAGCTGCCATGCACGCATGTGGGGCGGGGCAGGCTGGCATGCATGCGTGGGTGTGTGGGGGGGACGGCATGCGTACGTTGGTGACGGGGGTGGCTGGCATGCATAAGTGGGTTTGTGGGGTGGCTGGCATGCATGCGTGCATGTGGGGGGGGCTGGCACGCGTGTGTGGGTTTGGGGGGGGCTGGCATGCATGCGTGTGTGTGGGGGGGGCTGACATAAGTGCGTGGGTGTGGGGGTGGCTGGCATGCGTGCCTGGGTTTGGGGGTGGGCTGCCATGCGTGCGTGGGTTTAGGGGGTGGCTGGCATGCGTGCCTGGGTTCGTAGGGTGGGCTGCCATGCGTGCGTGGGTGTGGGGGGTGGCTGGCATGCGTACGTGGGTGTGGGGGGTGGCTGGCATCCATGCGTGCATGTGGGGGGTGGCTGGCATGCATGCGTGGGCTCGTGGGGTGGCTGGCATGCGTGCGTGGGTGTGGGGGGGGCTGGCATGCATGCATGCATGTGGGGGTGGCTGGCATGCGTGCGTGGGTTTGCGGGGTGGCTGGCATGCATGCGTGCATGAGGGGGGGGCTGGCATGCGTGCGTGGGTGTGGGGGGGGCGTACGTGGGTATGGGGGGTGGCTGGCATGCGTGCGTGGGTGTGGGGGGGAGTGGCATGCATGCGTGGGTGTGGTGGGGGGCTGCCATGCATGCGTGGGTTTAGGGGGGGCTGCCATGCGTGCCTGGGTTCGAGGGGTGGCTTCCATGCGTGCGTGGGTGTGGGGGTTGGCTGGCATGCGTACGTGGGTGTGGGGGGTGGCTGGCATGCATAAGTGGGTTTGTGTAAGGGGGGGGGGGTGGCTGGCATGCGTGCGTGGGCATGGGGGTGGCTGGCATGCGTGCGTGGGTTGGTGGGGTGCCTGGCATGCATAAGTGGGCCCGCGGTGCCCCTGATTGCTGTCTGGCCCCTAATCATGTGGATGTGGCTGGCTGCCTGCCCTCCTGTTTGCCCCATCCCCAAACCCCATGCCGCAAGGCTCGTAGCTCAAGCCCCATGGCTCATGCCCCATGGCCCTTGCCTGCCAGCCTACCTGTGCTGCATACCCTTGCAGCCTTTCCTGCCTCGCCTGGCCTGGCCTGCCCTGCCCTCTCTGCCCTCCCGCCCGCCCATGCGGTCCGTTGCCACGGATGGAAAATGAGAAGAAAATAATATGGCCCCGCTGGCACCACAAATCACCTGGTTGGTCAACCAAGGGGATAGCCTGCACAATGAGGCACAAACACAGCAGACCCAGCAAAGCAAGATTCAGGTTGTAAGCCAGTGGAGATTACTTTTGACTTGCTTGATGAAGAAATATAAAACACCTTCTATCAAGGAGACAACCAGTTCTATGAACAAATGGTTGATTTATCACCTTATACACCACGAAAACATGTTACCAGACGCGCTCTTCAGCCCAGTGAAAATCCACGCGCGAAGCAAGGCAGATTATCTTACGCAGTAAGCACCATGAATGTCAGCGAGTACAGCAGTAAATGACGCCCTAAACTCATGACCAGGCAAGGATCCACAGGGGCTTTCACCGCCCAGTATATTCCAGAAAAAATCATCACAGATCCTCTGGCAACGGACGTTGACACGGGAAACCCGAAGGACCATGAAGATGGCGTCCTGCACGGCTAAGAAAATGAAACGCAGACCCTTGCTACGCTATGTCTTCGCTGCGACTACGTGAATTCGGCCCAATGGAAACAACACAACCGAGGAAACGCATCAGAAAGAGAGCAGGCACTAGCCCGGTCATCGAAACAAACGACTCACCATCGGCATCGCCAGCGTACGTCCCGTGGCAACAAATCCAGCGTTCATTCCAATATTGTGTGACGACAACAGAAACTCGTCGGCCGCACCCACGCCTTCCACGAACAGCAAACTGATTTCACTAGGCACCCAATACGTCAAGCAAAGAAGCACGATAGCATAATACCTAAATCTAAAACGACATTCCATTTCCAGGTCGCTAGCTATCGCAGCAGGCCATAGCGCCCCGAACCTCTCCCACGCACGAGACTGCCCACCGACGTCCAGCCAGATCAGAAACAATTCAAAGGTACGCATCGAAATGGAACATTGAACGCTATAAAAGCAATGCCCACGCATTGTCCATCCCCAATTTTCCAGGCAGCGTTGACCGCCATCCCCAGCCAGCAGGAAATTCAATTAAGTGCTGTCGCAGCATGTCGCCCCCTCACCCCCTCGCAGTCCTGGTTTGCACGTTCGATTGCTTGGGCGCGTCCAGGCGGTCCAGCACCGCGTACTACCCACTTGAAAATCCTCCCAAGTCATTTTTTCCCTGCTTGGTAAGTACGGAATGTGGCAGAAATTCGTCCAGCAAGCATCATACTACTCTCCACTCCTCCAACTAAAAATTTGCGTATAATAAATATCATTCAGATCACGTTCAGACTCTAACTTCAGTCTGAATCGAAAAGTGATGCGAAAAAACTCAGTGTAACGGTTTCTGAACGAAATGCGGACAGGAAAACGGCCGTAACGGCCAAATTGTTACGGTTTCTTCACATTTTCTGGACGTTCCGTCGAGCTACCGCACTGAACGCTACGAAAGTTTAGGACGGCGCGCTCTCGGCCTAGCGATGGTCCCAGTAGCCGAAGTTGATCGCCGCAAGGCATGGGATGTTTGATTCGCGACATTGTTTGACGGCGCTCACAACAAGCCGACATCGTGCCGGGTTCCGTATTTTTATCTGGCCGCGGCCATTGGCTGGCCACCCCACCTGCCCGCAAAAGTGCCTGAACCGGATCTGGACAAAACTGCCATTTCAGGCCCGTTCAGGAAACCTTAACACTCGATCTGCCTAGTTCGCCACTTTTCGGGCAACTACTCCGATTGGGCGCCACCGCGGATCCCCGGATCGCCCTGACTATCGGCCGCCCTGCGCTCGCGGTTTTCGTACGGGCCACTTTTCGGGCCTCACGGTTCGCCAAACTTTTGCGATGGGCTAAATCGTAGTCACTAGAAGGGGACTAGTGGGGGGGCCAAGGCCCCCCACTTATTCGGACGCACTACGCCACCAGGGGCCCTGAGGCCTTCGCCGAAAGCTTCGACCCGCCGGGTTGAGCCCGCCGACCGGGCCGGCCTACTACGCCGGGGGGCGAACGCTCGGCGGCCTTCCTTTGGGGGCTTCCCCTCGCGCGCGCTCGCGCCGGCCCGCCGCACCGTCGATCCCACGCTCCGTCCCTCACGGGCACGTCCAGCACGCGTCGTACTACTAGTACATCAACCCAGTCCGAATAGTACTGTATATCGTGAGACGTCGCCGTTCATTGCATGCAAGTATTTCCTTACTCATTACTTCGTAATAACTGAAACTCACAATGCAGCTAAGCCATGCAGGACACAATGTGGGTACCGCTTTTGGCAAGCCATAACGACAAAACACTTCCATGCAAACTCCCATGTTCATCATTCATTATTATTCATTGAGTGGCAATCCTTTGTAAACACATGCACCAATTCGGTCATGCCCACTATGACTTCATGTAGACAATGTTTTGTACATGACTCGACAGTGCCCTTGTGCGCGACCGTGGGGCGTGGCAGGCTAGCCCTCTCCATTCGTGGGTGTGGTGGGGAGCTGCCATGCATGCGTGGGTTTAGGCCCGGTGGCTGGCATGCGTGCGTGGGTGTGGGGGGTGGCTGCCGTGCGTGCGTGGGTGTGGGGGGTGGCTGGCATGCGTACGTGGGTGTGGGGGGTGGCTAGCATGCACGTGCATGCGGGGGGTGGCTGGCATGCATGCGTGCATGTGGGGGGTGGCTGGCATGCATGCGTGGGTTTGTGGGGTGGCTGCCATGCGTGCGTGGGTGTGGGGTGTGGCTGGCATGCGTATGTGGGTGTGGGGGGTGGCTAGCATGCACGTGCATGTGGGGGGTGGCTGTCATGCATGCGTGCATGTGGGGGGTGGCTGGGATGCATGCGTGGGTTTGTGGGGGGCTGGCATGCGTGCGTGGGTGTGGGGGTGGCTGGCATGCGTGCGTGGGTTTGCGGGGTGGCTGGCATGCATGTGTGGGTGTGGGCGGGAGCTGCCATGCACGCATGTGGGGCGGGGCAGGCTGGCATGCGTGCGTGGGTGTGGGGGGGGACGGCATGCGTACGTTGCTGACGCGGGTGGCTGGCATGCATAAGTGGGTTTGTGGGGTGGCTGGCATGCATGCGTGCAAGTGGGGGGGGGCTGGCACGCGTGTGTGGGTTTTGGGGGGGCTGGCATGCATGCGTGTGTGTGGGGGGGGGCTGACATAAGTGCGTGGGTGTGGGGGTGGCTGGCATGCGTGCCTGGGTTTGGGGTTGGGCTGCCATGCGTGTGTGGGTTTAGGGGGTGGCTGGCATGCGTGCCTGGGTTCTTAGGGTGGGCTGCCATGCGTGCGTGGGTGTGGGGGGTGGCTGGCATGCGTACGTGGGTGTGGGGGGTGGCTGGCATCCATGCGTGCATGTGGGGGGTGGCTGGCATGCATGCGTGGGCTCGTGGGGTGGCTGGCATGCGTGCGTGGGTGTGGGGGGGAGTGGCATGCGTGCGTGGGTGTGGGGGGGGCTGGCATCCATGCGTGGGTTTGCGGGGTGGCTGGCATGCATGCGTGCATGTGGGGTGGCTGGCAAGCATGCGTGCATGTGGGGGTTGGCTGGCATGCGTGCGTGGGTTGGGGGGGCGGCTGCCGTGCGTGCGTGGGTGTGTGTGGGGGCTGGCATGCATGCATGCATGTGGGGGGGCTGCCATTCATGCGTGGGTTTGTGGGGTGCCTGGCATGCATGCGTGCATGAGGGGGGTGGCTGGCATGCGCGCGTGGGTGTGTGGGGGGGCGTACGTGGGTCTGGGGGGTGGCTGGCATGCCTGCGTGGGGTTTGTGAGGGGGCTGGCATGCATGCGTGGGTGTAGTGGGGGGCTGCCATGCATGCGTGGGTTTGTGGGGGGGGCTGGCACGCGTGCGTGGGTTCGTGGGGTGGCTGCCATGCGTGCGTGGGTGTGTGGGGTGGCTGGCATGCGTACGTGGGTGTGGGGGGTGGCTGGCATGCATAAGTGGGTTTGTGGGGGGGCTGGCATGCGTGCGTGGGCATGGGGGTGGCTGGCATGCGTGCGTGGGTCGGTGGGGTGCCTGGCATGCATAAGTGGGCCCGCGGTGCCCCTGATTGCTGTCTGGCCCCTAATCATGTGGATGTGGCTGGCTGCCTGCTGGCACGCGTGTGTGGGTTTTGGGGGGGGCTGGCATGCATGCGTGTGTGTGTGTGGGGGCTGAGATGCGTGCGTGGGTGTGGGGGTGGCTGGCATGCGTGCCTGGGTTTGGGGTTGGGCTGCCATGCGTGCGTGGGTTTAGGGGGTGGCTGGCATGCGTGCCTGGGTTCGTAGGGTGGGCTGCCATGCGTGCGTGGGTGTGGGGGGTGGCTGGCATGCGTACGTGGGTGTGGGGGGTGGCTGGCATCCATGCGTGCATGTGGGGGGTGGCTGGCATCCATGCGTGCATGTGGGGGGTGGCTGGCATGCGTGCGTGGGCTCGTGGGGTGGCTGGCTTGCGTGCGTGGGTGTGGGGGTGGCTGGCATCCATGCGTGGGTTTGCGGGGTGGCTGGCATGCATGCGTGCATGTGGGGGGGGGCTGGCATGCGTGCGTGGGTGTGGGGGGGGCGTACGTGGGTATGGGGGGTGGCTGGCATGCGTCCGTGGGTGTGGGGGCGGAGTGGCATGCATGCGTGGGTGTGGTGGGGGCTGCCATGCATGCGTGGGTTTAGGGGGGGCTGGCATGCGTGCCTGGGTTCGTGGGGTGGCTTCCATGCGTGCGTGGGTGTGGGGGGTGGCTGGCATGCGTACGTGGGTGTGGGGGGTGGCTGGCATGCATAAGTGGGTTTGTGTAAGGGGCGGGGGGGTGGCTGGCATGCGTGCGTGGGCATGGGGGTGGCTGGCATGCGTGCGTGGGTTGGTGGGGTGCCTGGCATGCATAAGTGAGCCCGCGGTGCCCCTGATTGCTGTCTGGCCCCTAATCATGTGGATGTGGCTGGCTGCCTGCCCTCCTGTTTGCCCCATCCCCAAACCCCATGCCGCAAGGCTCGTAGCTCAAGCCCCATGGCTCATGCCCCATGGCCCTTGCCTGCCAGCCTACCTGTGCTGCATACCCTTGCAGCCTTTCCTGCCTCGCCTGGCGTGGCCTGCCCTGCCCTCTCTGCCCTCCCGCCCGCCCATGCGGTCCGTTGCCACGGATGGAAAATGAGAAGAAAATAATATGGCCCCGCTGGCACCACAAATCACCTGGTTGGTCAACCAAGGGGATAGCCTGCACAATGAGACAGGAACACAGCAGACCCAGCAAAGCAAGATTCAGGTTGTAAGCCAGTGGAGATTACTTTTGACTTGCTTGATGAAGAAATACAACACACCTTCTACGGTCACACCTTCTATGAACAAATGGTTGATTGATCACCTTATACACCACGTAAACATGTTACCAGACGCGCTCTTCAGTCCAGTGAAAATCCACGTGCGAAGCAAGGCAGATTATCTTACGCAGTAAGCACCATGAATGTCAGCCACTACAGCAGTAAATGACGCCCTAAACTCATGACCAGGCAAGCATCCACAGGGGCTTTCACCGCCCAGTATATTCCAGTAAATATCATCACAGATCCTCTGGCAACGGACGTTGACACGGGAAACCCGAAGGACCATGAAGATGGCGTCCTGCACGGCTAAGAAAATGAAACGCAGACCCTTGCTACGCTATGTCTTCGCTGCGACTAGGTGAAGTCGGCCCAATGGAAACAACGCAACCGAGGAAACGCATCAAAAAGAGAGCAGGCACTATCCCGGTCATCGAAACAAACGACTCACCATCGGCATCGCCAGCGTACGTCCCGTGGCAACAAATCCAGCGTTCATTCCAATATTGCGTGACGACAACAGAAACTCGTCGGCCACACCCACGCCTTCCACGAACAGTAAACCTATTTCACTAGGCACCCAATACGTCAAGCAAAGAAGCACGATAACATAATACCTAAATCTACAACGACATTCCATTTCCAGGTCGCTAGCTATCGCAGCAGGCCATAGCGCCACTAACCTCTCCCACGCACGTGAATGCCCACCGACGGCCAGCCAGATCAGAAACAATTCAAAGGTACGCATCGAAATGGAACATTGAACGCTATAAAAGCAATGCCCACGCATTGTCCATCCCCAATTTTCCAGGCAGCGTTGACCGCCATCCCCAGCCAGCAGGAATATTAAGTGCTGTCGCAGCATGTCGCCCCCTCTCCCCCTCGCAGTCCTGGTTTATGCACGTTCGATTGCTTGGGCGCGTCCAGGCGGTCCAGCACCGCGTACTACCCAGTACCCACTTGAAAATCCTCCCAAGTCATTTTTTCCCTGCCTGGTAAGTACGGAATCTGGCAGAAATTCGTCCAGCAAGCATCATACTACTCTCCACTGCTCCAAGTCAAATTTTGCGTATAAATTTAGAATAAATATCAGTCACATCATGTTCAGACTATAACTCCGGTCTGAATCGAAAAGTGATGCGAAAACACTCAGTGAAACGGTTTCTGCACGCAATGCGGACAGGAAAACGGCCGTAACGCCCAAAATGCTACGGTTTCTAAACATTTTCTGGACGTTCCGTCGAGATGCCGCAGAAATTCGTCCAGCAAGCATCATACTACTCTCCACTGCTCCAAGTCAAATTTTGCGTATAAATTTAGAATAAATATCAGTCACATCATGTTCAGACTATAACTCCGGTCTGAATCGAAAAGTGATGCGAAAACACTCAGTGAAACGGTTTCTGCACGCAATGCGGACAGGAAAACGGCCGTAACGCCCAAAATGCTACGGTTTCTAAACATTTTCTGGACGTTCCGTCGAGATGCCGCACTGAACGCTACGAAATTTTAGGACGGCGCGCTGTCGGCCTCGCGATGGGCCCAGTAACGCCCAAAATGTTACGGCTTCTAAACATTTTCTGGACGTTCCGTCGAGCTGCCGCACTGAACGCTACGAAATTTGAGGACGGCGCGCTCTCGGCCTAGCGATGGGCGCAGTAGCCGAAGTTGATCGCCACAAGGCATGGGATGTTTCGTAAGAGATGCATTCGCGCAAGAGTTTGAGGGCCGCGCAACAACTTGACATCGCGTTTCAGGTCCGTCAAACTGCCTGTGTTTTCTTGATCCTCCCATTGGCGGGCCGCCCCCCCTGCTGAACAAAGTTCTGAACCGGATCAACCCCTGCCCGCAAAAGTGCTGAACCGGATCTGGACAGATCAGACGTTTCAGCCCCCGTTCAGAACGTGTGAGACTCGATCTGCCTAGTTTGCCACTTTTCGGGCAACTGCTCCGATTGGGCGCCACCGCGGATCTCCGAATCGCCCTGACTATCGGCCGCCCTGCGCTCGCGGTTTTCGTACGGGCCACTTTTCGGGCCTCACGGTTTGACCAATTTTTTCGTCCGTGTTAATCGTAGTCACTAGAGGGGGACTAGTGGGGGGGCCAAGGCCCCCCACTTATTCGGACGCACTACGCCACCAGGGGCCCTGAGGCCTCCGCCGAAAGCTTCGACCCGCCGGGTTGAGCCCGCCGACCGGCCCGGTCACTACGCCGGGGGGCGAACGCTCGGCGGCCTTCCTTTGGGGGCTTCCCATCGTGCGCGCTCGCGCCGGCCCGCCGCTCCGTCGATCCCACGCTCCGTCCCTCACGGGCACGTCCAGCACGCGTCCTACTACTACTAGTACATCAACCCAGTCCGAACAGTACCGTATATTGTGAGACGTCGCCGTTCATTGCATGCAAGCATTTCCTTACTCATTACTTCCTAACAACTGGAACTCACAATGAAGCTATGCCATGCAGGACACAATGTGGGTACCGCTTTTTGCAAGCGGCAGCCATAACGACCAAACACTTCCATGCAAACTCCGATGTCCGTTCATCATTCATTAATATACATTGAGTGGCAATCCTTTGTAAACACATGCACCATCGGTCATGCCCACTATGACTTCATGTAGACAAAGTTTTGTACATGACTCGACAGTGCCCTTGTGTGCGACCGCGGGGTGCGGCAGGCCAGCCCTGTCCATTCGTGGGTGTGGTGGGGAGCTGCCATGCATGCGTGGGTTTAGGGGGGGGCTGGCATGCGTGCGTGGCTGTGGGGGGTGGCTGCCATGCGTGCGTGGGTGTGGGGGGTGGCTGGCATGCGTATGTGGGTGTGGGGGGTGGCTGGCATGCACGTGCATGTGGGGGGTGGCTGTCATGCATGCGTGCATGTGGGGGGTGGCTGGCATGCATGCGTGGGTTTGTGGGGGGGTGGCATGCGTGCGTGGGTCTGGGGGTGGCTGGCATGCGTGCATGGGTTTGTGGGGTGGCTAGCATGCATGCGTGGGTGTGGGGGGGAGCTGCCATGGACGCATGTGGGGCGGGGCAGGCTGGCATGCATGCGTGGGTGTGGGGGGGGACGGCATGCGTACGTTGGTGACGGGGGTGGCTGGCATGCATAAGTGGGTTTGTGGGGTGGCTGGCATGCATGCGTGCATGTGGGGGGGGGCTGGCACGCGTGTGTGGGTTTGGGGGGGGGCTGGCATGCATGCGTGTGTGTGGGGGGGGGCTGACATAAGTGCGTGGGTATGGGGGTGGCTGGCATGCGTGCCTGGGTTTGGGGGTGGGCTGCCATGCGTGCGTGGGTTTAGGGGGGGGCTGGCATGCGTGCCTGGGTTCGTGGGGTGGGCTGCCATGCGTGCGTGGGTGTGGGGGGTGGCTGGCATGCGTACGTGGGTGTGGGGGGTGGCTGGCATGCATGTGCATGTGGCGGGTGGCTGGCATCCATGCGTGCATGTGGGGGGTGGCTGGCATGCATGCGTGGGCTCGTGGGGTGGCTGGCATGCGTGCGTGGGTGTGGGGGTGGCTGGAATGCAAGCATGCATGTGGGGGGGGCTTGTTTGCATGTGGGGTGGCTGGCAAGCATGCATGCATGTGGGGGGGGCTGGCATCCATGCGTGGGTTTGTGGGGTGGCTGGCATGCATGCGTGCATGAGGGGGGGGCTGGCATGCGTGCGTGGGTGTGGGGGGGGCGTACGTGGGTATGGGGGGTGGCTGGCATGCGTGCGTGGGTGTGGGGGGGAGTGGCATGCATGCGTGGGTGTGGTGGTGGGCTGCCATGCATGCGTGGCTTGAGGGGGGGGCTGGCATGCGTGCCTGGGTTCGTGGGGTGGCTGCCATGCGTGCGTGGGTGTGGGGGGTGGCTGGCATGCGTACGTGGGTGTGGGGGGTGGCTGGCATGCATAAGTGGGTTTGTGTGTGGGGGGGGGGGTGGCTGGCATGCGTGCGTGGGCATGGGGGTGGCTGGCATGCGTGCGTGGGTCGGTGGGGTGCCTGGCATGCATAAGTGGGCCCGCGGTGCCCCTGATTGCTGTCTGGCCCCTAATCATGTGGATGTGGCTGGCTGCCTGCCCTCCTGTTTTCCCCATCCCCAAACCCCATGCCGCAAGGCTCGTAGCTCAAGCGCCATGTCTCATGCCCCATGGCCCTTGCCTGCCAGCCTACCTGTGCTGCATACCCTTGCAGCCTTTCCTGCCTCGCCTGGCCTGCCCTGCCCTGCCCTCTCTGCCCTCCCGCCCGCCCATGCGGTCCGTTGCCACGGATGGAAAATGAGAAGAAAACCAATATGGCCCCGCTGGCACCACAAATCACCTGGTTGGTCAACCAAGGGGATAGCCTGCACAATGAGACAGGAACACAGCAGACCCAGCAAAGCAAGATTCAGGTTGTAAGCCAGTGGAGATTACTTTTGACTTGCTTGATGAAGAAATATAAAACACCTTCTACGGTCACACCTTCTATGAACAAATGGTTGATTGATCACCTTATACACCACGTAAACATGTTACCAGACGCGCTCTTCAGCCCAGTGAAAATCCACGCGCGAAGCAAGGCGGATTATCTTACGCAGTAAGCACCATGAATATCAGCGAGTACAGCAGTAAATGACGCCCTAAACTCATGACCAGGCAAGCATCCACAGGGGCTTTCACCGCCCAGTATATTCCAGAAAAAAATCATCACAGATCCTCTGGCAACGGACGTTGACACGGGAAACCCGAAGGACCATGAAGATGGCGTCCTGCACGGCTAAGAAAATGAAACGCAGACCCTTGCTACGCTATGTCTTCGCTGCGACTACGTGAATTCGGCCAAATGGAAACAACGCAACCGAGGAAACGCATCAGAAAGAGGGCAGGCACTAGCCCGGCCATCGAAACAAACGACTCACCATCGGCATCGCCAGCGTACGTCCCGTGGCAACAAATCCAGCGTTCATTCCAATATTGTGTGACGACAACAGAAACTCGTCGGCCACACCCACGCCTTCCACGAACAGCAAACTGATTTCACTAGGCACCCAATACGTCAAGCAAAGAAGCACGATAACATAATACCTAAATCTACAACGACATTCCATTTCCAGGTCGCTAGCTATCGCAGCAGGCCATAGCGCCCCGAACCTCTCCCACGCACGTGACTGCCCACCGACGGCCAGCCAGATCAGAAACAATTCAAAGGTACGCATCGAAATGGAACATTGAACGCTATAAAAGCAATGCCCACGCATTGTCCATCCCCAATTTTCCAGGCAGCGTTGGACGCCATCCCCAGCCAGCAGGAAATTAAGTGCTGTCGCAGCATGTCGCCCCCTCGCCCCCTCGCAGTCCTGGTTTATGCACGTTCGATTGCTTGGGCGCGTCCAGGCGGTCCAGCACCGCGTACTACCCACTTGAAAATCCTCCCAAGTCCTTTGTTTCCAGCTTGGTAAGTACGGAATGTGGCAGAAATTCGTCCAGCAAGCATCATACTACTCTCCACTCCTCCAACTAAACATTTGCGTATAATTTTAGAATAAATATCAGTCACATCATGTTCAGACTATACCTTCGGTCTGAATCGAAAAGTGATGCGGAACAACTCAGTGAAACGGTTTCTGAACGAAATGCGGACAGGAAAACGGCCATAACGGCCAACGTCTTACGGTTTCAAAACATTTTCTGGACGTTCCGTCGACTTGTCTCACTGAACGCTACGAAACTCGAGGACGGCGGGTTCTATACTCCGAGTTGTTGTACTTCCGCGTCACAGAAGCGTTAACCTACGCCGGCTTGTTTGGTTAGAGATGCTTCGTGCGAAGAGTTTGACGGCCTCGCAACAAGCCGACATCGTGCCGGGTTCCGTATTTTTATCTGGCCGCGGCCATTGGCTGGCCTCCCACCTGCCCGCAAAAGTGCTGAACCGGATCTGGACGTAACGGCCGTTTCAGGCCCGTTCAGGAAAGGTGGACACTCGATCTCCCCAGTTTGCCACTTTTCGGGCAACTGCTCCGATTGGGCGCCACCGCGGATCCCCGGATCGCCCTGACTATCGGCCGCCCTGCGCTCGCGGTTTTCGTACGGGCCACTTTTCGGGCCTCACGGTTCGCCAAACTTTTGCGTTGGGGTTAATCGTAGTCACTAGAAGGGGACAAGCGTGGGGGGGCCAAGGCCCCCCACGAATTCGGACGCATTACGACACCAGGGGCCCTGAGGCCCCCGCCGAAAGCTTCGACCCGCCGGGTTGAGCCCGCCTACCGGGCCGGTCACTACGCCGGGGGGCGAACGCTCGGCGGCCTTCCTTTGGGGGCTTCCCCTCGCGCGCGCTCGCGCCGGCCCACCGCACCGTCGATCCCACGCTCCGTCCCTCACGGGGAAATCTTCCAAATCAATTTTTATTCCTCGGAACTACGAAAATTCGGCCTGAACTCGCCCTAAAATCGTTTTTATTGCTCGAAACTAGTGACCGCTCAACCAAAAACGATTTCAGGCCGAATTTTGCATGCGTTCAGGGCAAATTTTCGTAGCACATTCGATTTCAGCAAAATTTAGATTCTACCAGCGCTGTCCCCAGAATCGTCTCAGAATCTCGCAAAGTTCGTCCAGCAAGCATCATACTACGCTCCGCTCCTCCAACTCAAATTTTTCGTGCACTTTTCAACTAAAATTCAGTCAAAACACGTTCAGACTTAAATTTCGGTCTGAATAAAAAATTGCAACGGAAACGCTCAGTATAACGGTTTCTGAACAAAATGCGGACACAAAACGGCCGTAACGCCCAGCTCATTACGGTTTCAAAACATTTTCTGGACATGCCGTCGACTTGCCGCACTGAACGCTTCAAAATTTTGGGACGGCGGGTTCTATACTCTGGAGTTGTTGTACTTCCGCGTAGAATATCCGTTAACCTTCGCCGGCTTGTTTGATTCGTGCAAGAGTTTGACGGGGCGCGCAACAAGCCGACATCGTGCCGGGTTCCGTATTTTTATCTGGCCGCGGCCAAGGCCCCCCACTTATTCGGACGCACTACGCCACCAGGGGCCCTGAGGCCTCCGCCGAAAGCTTCGACCCGCCGGGTTGAGCCCGCCGACCGGCCCGGTCACTACGCCGGGGGGCGAACGCTCGGCGGCCTTCCTTTGGGGGCTTCCCATCGTGCGCGCTCGCGCCGGCCCGCCGCTCCGTCGATCCCACGCTCCGTCCCTCACGGGCACGTCCAGCACGCGTCCTACTACTACTAGTACATCAACCCAGTCCGAACAGTACCGTATATTGTGAGACGTCGCCGTTCATTGCATGCAAGTATTTCCTTACTCATTACTTCCTAACAACTATGCTATGCAATAACAACTATGAAGCTATGCCATGCAGGACACAATGTGGGTACCGCTTTTTGCAAGCGGCAGCCATAACGACCAAACACTTCCATGCAAACTCCCATGTTCATCATTCATTAATATTCATTGAGTGGCAATCCTTTGTAAACACAGGCACCATCGGTAATGCCCACTATGACTTCATGTAGACAAAGTTTTGTACATGACTCGACAGTGCCCTTGTGCGCGACCGTGGGGTGCGGCAGGCCAGCCCTGTCCATTCGTGGGTGTGGTGGGGAGCTGCCATGCATGCGTGGCTTGAGGGGGGGGCTGGCATGCGTGCGTGGCTGTGGGGGGTGGCTGCCATGCGTGCGTGGGTGTGGGGGGTGGCTGGCATGCGTATGTGGGTGTGGGGGGTGGCTGGCATGCACGTGCATGTGGGGGGTGGCTGTCATGCATGCGTGCATGTGGGGGGTGGCTGGCATGCATGCGTGGGTTTGTGGGGGGGTGGCATGCGTGCGTGGGTCTGGGGGTGGCTGGCATGCGTGCATGGGTTTGTGGGGTGGCTAGCATGCATGCGTGGGTGTGGGGGGAGCTGCCATGGACGCATGTGGGGCGGGGCAGGCTGGCATGCATGCGTGGGTGTGGGGGGGGGACGGCATGCGTACGTTGGTGACGGGGGTGGCTGGCATGCATAAGTGGGTTTGTGGGGTGGCTGGCATGCATGCGTGCATGTGGGGGGGGGCTGGCACGCGTGTGTGGGTTTGGGGGGGGCTGGCATGCATGCGTGTGTGTGGGGGGGGGCTGACATAAGTACGTGGGTATGGGGGGTGGCTGGCATGCGTGCCTGGGTTTGGGGGTGGGCTGCCATGCGTGCGTGGGTTTAGGGGGGGCTGGCATGCGTGCCTGGGTTCGTGGGGTGGGCTGCCATGCGTGCGTGGGTGTGGGGGGTGGCTGGCATGCGTACGTGGGTGTGGGGGGTGGCTGGCATGCATGTGCATGTGGCGGGTGGCTGGCATCCATGCGTGCATGTGGGGGGTGGCTGGCATGCATGCGTGGGCTCGTGGGGTGGCTGGCATGCGTGCGTGGGTGTGGGGGTGGCTGGAATGCAAGCATGCATGTGGGGGGGGCTTGTTTGCATGTGGGGTGGCTGGCAAGCATGCATGCATGTGGGGGGGGCTGGCATCCATGCGTGGGTTTGTGGGGTGGCTGGCATGCATGCGTGCATGAGGGGGGGGCTGGCATGCGTGCGTGGGTGTGGGGGGGGGCGTACGTGGGTATGGGGGTGGCTGGCATGCGTGCGTGGGTGTGGGGGGGAGTGGCATGCATGCGTGGGTGTGGTGGTGGGCTGCCATGCATGCGTGGCTTGAGGGGGGGGCTGGCATGCGTGCCTGGGTTCGTGGGGTGGCTGCCATGCGTGCGTGGGTGTGGGGGGTGGCTGGCATGCGTACGTGGGTGTGGGGGGTGGCTGGCATGCATAAGTGGGTTTGTGTGTGGGGGGGGGGGTGGCTGGCATGCGTGCGTGGGCATGGGGGTGGCTGGCATGCGTGCGTGGGTTGGTGGGGTGCCTGGCATGCATAAGTGGGCCCGCGGTGCCCCTGATTGCTGTCTGGCCCCTAATCATGTGGATGTGGCTGGCTGCCTGCCCTCCTGGCCGGGCCCACTTCAAATGTTCCGAAAAGTGTGACACTTTTGGTCGTTTTTTTGACTTTTTCGACGATCGTCACTCTGCAGAGTGATTCGTCGTGCGAAATCGTGCGAAATTGTGCGAAATTTGCTGAAATCGTGTGAAATTTGCTGAAATCGTGCGAATTTGTGCGAAATTTGCTGAAATTGTGCGAAATTTCATGTGAAAAATGTCGACGGTAAAAAATTTTGATGTGCACAACGTGTGTGAATTCATGCGAAATTTTGTCAAACGTCACTCCCCAAAACGACCCTTGGTTGAAATCCATGCGAAATTGTGCGAAATCATGCAAAATTGTGCGAAATCGTGCGAAATCGTGCGAAAATGTGTGAAAATTTTGCGAAAATCACGCAAAAATCACGCGAACTCGTGCGAAATTTTATTTTTTTTTTGCAAAAAACGACCAAAAGTGTCACACACTTGGCTTGGACGGCGGAACATTTGAAGTGGGCCCGGCCTCCTGTTTTCCCCATCCCCAAACCCCATGCCGCAAGGCTCGTAGCTCAAGCGCCATGTCTCATGCCCCATGGCCCTTGCCTGCCAGCCTACCTGTGCTGCATACCCTTGCAGCCTTTCCTGCCTCGCCTGGCCTGCCCTGCCCTGCCCTCTCTGCCCTCCCGCCCGCCCATGCGGTCCGTTGCCACGGATGGAAAATGAGAAGAAAACCAATATGGCCCCGCTGGCACCACAAATCACCTGGTTGGTCAACCAAGGGGATAGCCTGCACAATGAGACAGGAACACAGCAGACCCAGCAAAGCAAGATTCAGGTTGTAAGCCAGTGGAGATTACTTTTGACTTGCTTGATGAAGAAATATAAAACACCTTCTACGGTCACACCTTCTATGAACAAATGGTTGATTGATCACCTTATACACCACGTAAACATGTTACCAGACGCGCTCTTCAGCCCAGTGAAAATCCACGCGCGAAGCAAGGCGGATTATCTTACGCAGTAAGCACCATGAATATCAGCGAGTACAGCAGTAAATGACGCCCTAAACTCATGACCAGGCAAGCATCCACAGGGGCTTTCACCGCCCAGTATATTCCAGAAAAAAATCATCACAGATCCTCTGGCAACGGACGTTGACACGGGAAACCCGAAGGACCATGAAGATGGCGTCCTGCACGGCTAAGAAAATGAAACGCAGACCCTTGCTACGCTATGTCTTCGCTGCGACTACGTGAATTCGGCCAAATGGAAACAACGCAACCGAGGAAACGCATCAGAAAGAGGGCAGGCACTAGCCCGGCCATCGAAACAAACGACTCACCATCGGCATCGCCAGCGTACGTCCCGTGGCAACAAATCCAGCGTTCATTCCAATATTGTGTGACGACAACAGAAACTCGTCGGCCACACCCACGCCTTCCACGAACAGCAAACTGATTTCACTAGGCACCCAATACGTCAAGCAAAGAAGCACGATAACATAATACCTAAATCTACAACGACATTCCATTTCCAGGTCGCTAGCTATCGCAGCAGGCCATAGCGCCCCGAACCTCTCCCACGCACGTGACTGCCCACCGACGGCCAGCCAGATCAGAAACAATTCAAAGGTACGCATCGAAATGGAACATTGAACGCTATAAAAGCAATGCCCACGCATTGTCCATCCCCAATTTTCCAGGCAGCGTTGGACGCCATCCCCAGCCAGCAGGAAATTAAGTGCTGTCGCAGCATGTCGCCCCCTCGCCCCCTCGCAGTCCTGGTTTATGCACGTTCGATTGCTTGGGCGCGTCCAGGCGGTCCAGCACCGCGTACTACCCACTTGAAAATCCTCCCAAGTCCTTTGTTTCCAGCTTGGTAAGTACGGAATGTGGCAGAAATTCGTCCAGCAAGCATCATACTACTCTCCACTCCTCCAACTAAACATTTGCGTATAATTTTAGAATAAATATCAGTCACATCATGTTCAGACTATACCTTCGGTCTGAATCGAAAAGTGATGCGGAACAACTCAGTGAAACGGTTTCTGAACGAAATGCGGACAGGAAAACGGCCATAACGGCCAACGTCTTACGGTTTCAAAACATTTTCTGGACGTTCCGTCGACTTGTCTCACTGAACGCTACGAAACTCGAGGACGGCGGGTTCTATACTCCGAGTTGTTGTACTTCCGCGTCACAGAAGCGTTAACCTACGCCGGCTTGTTTGGTTAGAGATGCTTCGTGCGAAGAGTTTGACGGCCTCGCAACAAGCCGACATCGTGCCGGGTTCCGTATTTTTATCTGGCCGCGGCCATTGGCTGGCCTCCCACCTGCCCGCAAAAGTGCTGAACCGGATCTGGACGTAACGGCCGTTTCAGGCCCGTTCAGGAAAGGTGGACACTCGATCTCCCCAGTTTGCCACTTTTCGGGCAACTGCTCCGATTGGGCGCCACCGCGGATCCCCGGATCGCCCTGACTATCGGCCGCCCTGCGCTCGCGGTTTTCGTACGGGCCACTTTTCGGGCCTCACGGTTCGCCAAACTTTTGCGTTGGGGTTAATCGTAGTCACTAGAAGGGGACTAGTGGGGGGGCCAAGGCCCCCCACTTATTCGGACGCACTACGCCACCAGGGGCCCTGAGGCCTCCGCCGAAAGCTTCGACCCGCCGGGTTGAGCCCGCCGACCGGCCCGGTCACTACGCCGGGGGGCGAACGCTCGGCGGCCTTCCTTTGGGGGCTTCCCATCGTGCGCGCTCGCGCCGGCCCGCCGCTCCGTCGATCCCACGCTCCGTCCCTCACGGGCACGTCCAGCACGCGTCCTACTACTACTAGTACATCAACCCAGTCCGAACAGTACCGTATATTGTGAGACGTCGCCGTTCATTGCATGCAAGTATTTCCTTACTCATTACTTCCTAACAACTATGCTATGCAATAACAACTATGAAGCTATGCCATGCAGGACACAATGTGGGTACCGCTTTTTGCAAGCGGCAGCCATAACGACCAAACACTTCCATGCAAACTCCCATGTTCATCATTCATTAATATTCATTGAGTGGCAATCCTTTGTAAACACAGGCACCATCGGTAATGCCCACTATGACTTCATGTAGACAAAGTTTTGTACATGACTCGACAGTGCCCTTGTGCGCGACCGTGGGGTGCGGCAGGCCAGCCCTGTCCATTCGTGGGTGTGGTGGGGAGCTGCCATGCATGCGTGGCTTGAGGGGGGGCTGGCATGCGTGCGTGGCTGTGGGGGGTGGCTGCCATGCGTGCGTGGGTGTGGGGGGTGGCTGGCATGCGTATGTGGGTGTGGGGGGTGGCTGGCATGCACGTGCATGTGGGGGGTGGCTGTCATGCATGCGTGCATGTGGGGGGTGGCTGGCATGCATGCGTGGGTTTGTGGGGGGGTGGCATGCGTGCGTGGGTCTGGGGGTGGCTGGCATGCGTGCATGGGTTTGTGGGGTGGCTAGCATGCATGCGTGGGTGTGGGGGGAGCTGCCATGGACGCATGTGGGGCGGGGCAGGCTGGCATGCATGCGTGGGTGTGGGGGGGGACGGCATGCGTACGTTGGTGACGGGGGTGGCTGGCATGCATAAGTGGGTTTGTGGGGTGGCTGGCATGCATGCGTGCATGTGGGGGGGGGCTGGCACGCGTGTGTGGGTTTGGGGGGGGCTGGCATGCATGCGTGTGTGTGGGGGGGGCTGACATAAGTGCGTGGGTATGGGGGTGGCTGGCATGCGTGCCTGGGTTTGGGGGTGGGCTGCCATGCGTGCGTGGGTTTAGGGGGGGGCTGGCATGCGTGCCTGGGTTCGTGGGGTGGGCTGCCATGCGTGCGTGGGTGTGGGGGGTGGCTGGCATGCGTACGTGGGTGTGGGGGGTGGCTGGCATGCATGTGCATGTGGCGGGTGGCTGGCATCCATGCGTGCATGTGGGGGGTGGCTGGCATGCATGCGTGGGCTCGTGGGGTGGCTGGCATGCGTGCGTGGGTGTGGGGGTGGCTGGAATGCAAGCATGCATGTGGGGGGGGCTTGTTTGCATGTGGGGTGGCTGGCAAGCATGCATGCATGTGGGGGGGGCTGGCATCCATGCGTGGGTTTGTGGGGTGGCTGGCATGCATGCGTGCATGAGGGGGGGGCTGGCATGCGTGCGTGGGTGTGGGGGGGGCGTACGTGGGTATGGGGGGTGGCTGGCATGCGTGCGTGGGTGTGGGGGGGAGTGGCATGCATGCGTGGGTGTGGTGGTGGGCTGCCATGCATGCGTGGCTTGAGGGGGGGCTGGCATGCGTGCCTGGGTTCGTGGGGTGGCTGCCATGCGTGCGTGGGTGTGGGGGGTGGCTGGCATGCGTACGTGGGTGTGGGGGGTGGCTGGCATGCATAAGTGGGTTTGTGTGGGGGGGGGGGGGTGGCTGGCATGCGTGCGTGGGCATGGGGGTGGCTGGCATGCGTGCGTGGGTTGGTGGGGTGCCTGGCATGCATAAGTGGGCCCGCGGTGCCCCTGATTGCTGTCTGGCCCCTAATCATGTGGATGTGGCTGGCTGCCTGCCCTCCTGTTTTCCCCATCCCCAAACCCCATGCCGCAAGGCTCGTAGCTCAAGCGCCATGTCTCATGCCCCATGGCCCTTGCCTGCCAGCCTACCTGTGCTGCATACCCTTGCAGCCTTTCCTGCCTCGCCTGGCCTGCCCTGCCCTGCCCTCTCTGCCCTCCCGCCCGCCCATGCGGTCCGTTGCCACGGATGGAAAATGAGAAGAAAACCAATATGGCCCCGCTGGCACCACAAATCACCTGGTTGGTCAACCAAGGGGATAGCCTGCACAATGAGACAGGAACACAGCAGACCCAGCAAAGCAAGATTCAGGTTGTAAGCCAGTGGAGATTACTTTTGACTTGCTTGATGAAGAAATATAAAACACCTTCTACGGTCACACCTTCTATGAACAAATGGTTGATTGATCACCTTATACACCACGTAAACATGTTACCAGACGCGCTCTTCAGCCCAGTGAAAATCCACGCGCGAAGCAAGGCGGATTATCTTACGCAGTAAGCACCATGAATATCAGCGAGTACAGCAGTAAATGACGCCCTAAACTCATGACCAGGCAAGCATCCACAGGGGCTTTCACCGCCCAGTATATTCCAGAAAAAAATCATCACAGATCCTCTGGCAACGGACGTTGACACGGGAAACCCGAAGGACCATGAAGATGGCGTCCTGCACGGCTAAGAAAATGAAACGCAGACCCTTGCTACGCTATGTCTTCGCTGCGACTACGTGAATTCGGCCAAATGGAAACAACGCAACCGAGGAAACGCATCAGAAAGAGGGCAGGCACTAGCCCGGCCATCGAAACAAACGACTCACCATCGGCATCGCCAGCGTACGTCCCGTGGCAACAAATCCAGCGTTCATTCCAATATTGTGTGACGACAACAGAAACTCGTCGGCCACACCCACGCCTTCCACGAACAGCAAACTGATTTCACTAGGCACCCAATACGTCAAGCAAAGAAGCACGATAACATAATACCTAAATCTACAACGACATTCCATTTCCAGGTCGCTAGCTATCGCAGCAGGCCATAGCGCCCCGAACCTCTCCCACGCACGTGACTGCCCACCGACGGCCAGCCAGATCAGAAACAATTCAAAGGTACGCATCGAAATGGAACATTGAACGCTATAAAAGCAATGCCCACGCATTGTCCATCCCCAATTTTCCAGGCAGCGTTGGACGCCATCCCCAGCCAGCAGGAAATTAAGTGCTGTCGCAGCATGTCGCCCCCTCGCCCCCTCGCAGTCCTGGTTTATGCACGTTCGATTGCTTGGGCGCGTCCAGGCGGTCCAGCACCGCGTACTACCCACTTGAAAATCCTCCCAAGTCCTTTGTTTCCAGCTTGGTAAGTACGGAATGTGGCAGAAATTCGTCCAGCAAGCATCATACTACTCTCCACTCCTCCAACTAAACATTTGCGTATAATTTTAGAATAAATATCAGTCACATCATGTTCAGACTATACCTTCGGTCTGAATCGAAAAGTGATGCGGAACAACTCAGTGAAACGGTTTCTGAACGAAATGCGGACAGGAAAACGGCCATAACGGCCAACGTCTTACGGTTTCAAAACATTTTCTGGACGTTCCGTCGACTTGTCTCACTGAACGCTACGAAACTCGAGGACGGCGGGTTCTATACTCCGAGTTGTTGTACTTCCGCGTCACAGAAGCGTTAACCTACGCCGGCTTGTTTGGTTAGAGATGCTTCGTGCGAAGAGTTTGACGGCCTCGCAACAAGCCGACATCGTGCCGGGTTCCGTATTTTTATCTGGCCGCGGCCATTGGCTGGCCTCCCACCTGCCCGCAAAAGTGCTGAACCGGATCTGGACGTAACGGCCGTTTCAGGCCCGTTCAGGAAAGGTGGACACTCGATCTCCCCAGTTTGCCACTTTTCGGGCAACTGCTCCGATTGGGCGCCACCGCGGATCCCCGGATCGCCCTGACTATCGGCCGCCCTGCGCTCGCGGTTTTCGTACGGGCCACTTTTCGGGCCTCACGGTTCGCCAAACTTTTGCGTTGGGGTTAATCGTAGTCACTAGAAGGGGACTAGTGGGGGGGCCAAGGCCCCCCACTTATTCGGACGCACTACGCCACCAGGGGCCCTGAGGCCTCCGCCGAAAGCTTCGACCCGCCGGGTTGAGCCCGCCGACCGGCCCGGTCACTACGCCGGGGGGCGAACGCTCGGCGGCCTTCCTTTGGGGGCTTCCCATCGTGCGCGCTCGCGCCGGCCCGCCGCTCCGTCGATCCCACGCTCCGTCCCTCACGGGCACGTCCAGCACGCGTCCTACTACTACTAGTACATCAACCCAGTCCGAACAGTACCGTATATTGTGAGACGTCGCCGTTCATTGCATGCAAGTATTTCCTTACTCATTACTTCCTAACAACTATGCTATGCAATAACAACTATGAAGCTATGCCATGCAGGACACAATGTGGGTACCGCTTTTTGCAAGCGGCAGCCATAACGACCAAACACTTCCATGCAAACTCCCATGTTCATCATTCATTAATATTCATTGAGTGGCAATCCTTTGTAAACACAGGCACCATCGGTAATGCCCACTATGACTTCATGTAGACAAAGTTTTGTACATGACTCGACAGTGCCCTTGTGCGCGACCGTGGGGTGCGGCAGGCCAGCCCTGTCCATTCGTGGGTGTGGTGGGGAGCTGCCATGCATGCGTGGCTTGAGGGGGGGGCTGGCATGCGTGCGTGGCTGTGGGGGGTGGCTGCCATGCGTGCGTGGGTGTGGGGGGTGGCTGGCATGCGTATGTGGGTGTGGGGGGTGGCTGGCATGCACGTGCATGTGGGGGGTGGCTGTCATGCATGCGTGCATGTGGGGGGTGGCTGGCATGCATGCGTGGGTTTGTGGGGGGGTGGCATGCGTGCGTGGGTCTGGGGGTGGCTGGCATGCGTGCATGGGTTTGTGGGGTGGCTAGCATGCATGCGTGGGTGTGGGGGGAGCTGCCATGGACGCATGTGGGGCGGGGCAGGCTGGCATGCATGCGTGGGTGTGGGGGGGGACGGCATGCGTACGTTGGTGACGGGGGTGGCTGGCATGCATAAGTGGGTTTGTGGGGTGGCTGGCATGCATGCGTGCATGTGGGGGGGGGCTGGCACGCGTGTGTGGGTTTGGGGGGGGCTGGCATGCATGCGTGTGTGTGGGGGGGGCTGACATAAGTGCGTGGGTATGGGGGTGGCTGGCATGCGTGCCTGGGTTTGGGGGTGGGCTGCCATGCGTGCGTGGGTTTAGGGGGGGCTGGCATGCGTGCCTGGGTTCGTGGGGTGGGCTGCCATGCGTGCGTGGGTGTGGGGGGTGGCTGGCATGCGTACGTGGGTGTGGGGGGTGGCTGGCATGCATGTGCATGTGGCGGGTGGCTGGCATCCATGCGTGCATGTGGGGGGTGGCTGGCATGCATGCGTGGGCTCGTGGGGTGGCTGGCATGCGTGCGTGGGTGTGGGGGTGGCTGGAATGCAAGCATGCATGTGGGGGGGGCTTGTTTGCATGTGGGGTGGCTGGCAAGCATGCATGCATGTGGGGGGGGCTGGCATCCATGCGTGGGTTTGTGGGGTGGCTGGCATGCATGCGTGCATGAGGGGGGGGCTGGCATGCGTGCGTGGGTGTGGGGGGGGCGTACGTGGGTATGGGGGTGGCTGGCATGCGTGCGTGGGTGTGGGGGGGAGTGGCATGCATGCGTGGGTGTGGTGGTGGGCTGCCATGCATGCGTGGCTTGAGGGGGGGCTGGCATGCGTGCCTGGGTTCGTGGGGTGGCTGCCATGCGTGCGTGGGTGTGGGGGGTGGCTGGCATGCGTACGTGGGTGTGGGGGGTGGCTGGCATGCATAAGTGGGTTTGTGTGGGGGGGGGGGGTGGCTGGCATGCGTGCGTGGGCATGGGGGTGGCTGGCATGCGTGCGTGGGTTGGTGGGGTGCCTGGCATGCATAAGTGGGCCCGCGGTGCCCCTGATTGCTGTCTGGCCCCTAATCATGTGGATGTGGCTGGCTGCCTGCCCTCCTGTTTTCCCCATCCCCAAACCCCATGCCGCAAGGCTCGTAGCTCAAGCGCCATGTCTCATGCCCCATGGCCCTTGCCTGCCAGCCTACCTGTGCTGCATACCCTTGCAGCCTTTCCTGCCTCGCCTGGCCTGCCCTGCCCTGCCCTCTCTGCCCTCCCGCCCGCCCATGCGGTCCGTTGCCACGGATGGAAAATGAGAAGAAAACCAATATGGCCCCGCTGGCACCACAAATCACCTGGTTGGTCAACCAAGGGGATAGCCTGCACAATGAGACAGGAACACAGCAGACCCAGCAAAGCAAGATTCAGGTTGTAAGCCAGTGGAGATTACTTTTGACTTGCTTGATGAAGAAATATAAAACACCTTCTACGGTCACACCTTCTATGAACAAATGGTTGATTGATCACCTTATACACCACGTAAACATGTTACCAGACGCGCTCTTCAGCCCAGTGAAAATCCACGCGCGAAGCAAGGCGGATTATCTTACGCAGTAAGCACCATGAATATCAGCGAGTACAGCAGTAAATGACGCCCTAAACTCATGACCAGGCAAGCATCCACAGGGGCTTTCACCGCCCAGTATATTCCAGAAAAAAATCATCACAGATCCTCTGGCAACGGACGTTGACACGGGAAACCCGAAGGACCATGAAGATGGCGTCCTGCACGGCTAAGAAAATGAAACGCAGACCCTTGCTACGCTATGTCTTCGCTGCGACTACGTGAATTCGGCCAAATGGAAACAACGCAACCGAGGAAACGCATCAGAAAGAGGGCAGGCACTAGCCCGGCCATCGAAACAAACGACTCACCATCGGCATCGCCAGCGTACGTCCCGTGGCAACAAATCCAGCGTTCATTCCAATATTGTGTGACGACAACAGAAACTCGTCGGCCACACCCACGCCTTCCACGAACAGCAAACTGATTTCACTAGGCACCCAATACGTCAAGCAAAGAAGCACGATAACATAATACCTAAATCTACAACGACATTCCATTTCCAGGTCGCTAGCTATCGCAGCAGGCCATAGCGCCCCGAACCTCTCCCACGCACGTGACTGCCCACCGACGGCCAGCCAGATCAGAAACAATTCAAAGGTACGCATCGAAATGGAACATTGAACGCTATAAAAGCAATGCCCACGCATTGTCCATCCCCAATTTTCCAGGCAGCGTTGGACGCCATCCCCAAAATTTTGGGACGGCGGGTCGCTATACTCTGGAGTTGTTGTACGTTCCGCGTGGAATATCCGTTAATACTTCGCCGGCTTGTTTGATTCGTGCAAGATGTTTGACGGGGTTGCGCAACAAGCATGAATTGTGCCGGGTTCCGTATTTTATCTGGCCTAAGCCAATTGCCCCCCAACTTATTGGACGCATCTACGCCACCATATGCCCTTGAAGGCTGCCCGAAACTTCGACCCGCCGGTTGAGCCCGCCGACCGGCCCATCACTACGCCGGGACCGAACATCGGCGGCCTTCCACTGGGGACACCCATCGCGCGCTCCGCGGCCATCCGCTCCGTCGATCCCACGCTCCGTCCCTCACGGGCACGTCCAGCACGCGTCCTACTACTACTAGTACATCAACCCAGTCCGAACAGTACCGTATATTGTGAGACGTCGCCGTTCATTGCATGCAAGTATTTCCTTACTCATTACTTCCTAACAACTATGCTATGCAATAACAACTATGAAGCTATGCCATGCAGGACACAATGTGGGTACCGCTTTTTGCAAGCGGCAGCCATAACGACCAAACACTTCCATGCAAACTCCCATGTTCATCATTCATTAATATTCATTGAGTGGCAATCCTTTGTAAACACAGGCACCATCGGTAATGCCCACTATGACTTCATGTAGACAAAGTTTTGTACATGACTCGACAGTGCCCTTGTGCGCGACCGTGGGGTGCGGCAGGCCAGCCCTGTCCATTCGTGGGTGTGGTGGGGAGCTGCCATGCATGCGTGGCTTGAGGGGGGGCTGGCATGCGTGCGTGGCTGTGGGGGGTGGCTGCCATGCGTGCGTGGGTGTGGGGGGTGGCTGGCATGCGTATGTGGGTGTGGGGGGTGGCTGGCATGCACGTGCATGTGGGGGGTGGCTGTCATGCATGCGTGCATGTGGGGGGTGGCTGGCATGCATGCGTGGGTTTGTGGGGGGGTGGCATGCGTGCGTGGGTCTGGGGGTGGCTGGCATGCGTGCATGGGTTTGTGGGGTGGCTAGCATGCATGCGTGGGTGTGGGGGGAGCTGCCATGGACGCATGTGGGGCGGGGCAGGCTGGCATGCATGCGTGGGTGTGGGGGGGGACGGCATGCGTACGTTGGTGACGGGGGTGGCTGGCATGCATAAGTGGGTTTGTGGGGTGGCTGGCATGCATGCGTGCATGTGGGGGGGGGCTGGCACGCGTGTGTGGGTTTGGGGGGGGCTGGCATGCATGCGTGTGTGTGGGGGGGGCTGACATAAGTGCGTGGGTATGGGGGTGGCTGGCATGCGTGCCTGGGTTTGGGGGTGGGCTGCCATGCGTGCGTGGGTTTAGGGGGGGGCTGGCATGCGTGCCTGGGTTCGTGGGGTGGGCTGCCATGCGTGCGTGGGTGTGGGGGGTGGCTGGCATGCGTACGTGGGTGTGGGGGGTGGCTGGCATGCATGTGCATGTGGCGGGTGGCTGGCATCCATGCGTGCATGTGGGGGGTGGCTGGCATGCATGCGTGGGCTCGTGGGGTGGCTGGCATGCGTGCGTGGGTGTGGGGGTGGCTGGAATGCAAGCATGCATGTGGGGGGGGCTTGTTTGCATGTGGGGTGGCTGGCAAGCATGCATGCATGTGGGGGGGGCTGGCATCCATGCGTGGGTTTGTGGGGTGGCTGGCATGCATGCGTGCATGAGGGGGGGGCTGGCATGCGTGCGTGGGTGTGGGGGGGGCGTACGTGGGTATGGGGGTGGCTGGCATGCGTGCGTGGGTGTGGGGGGGAGTGGCATGCATGCGTGGGTGTGGTGGTGGGCTGCCATGCATGCGTGGCTTGAGGGGGGGCTGGCATGCGTGCCTGGGTTCGTGGGGTGGCTGCCATGCGTGCGTGGGTGTGGGGGGTGGCTGGCATGCGTACGTGGGTGTGGGGGGTGGCTGGCATGCATAAGTGGGTTTGTGTGGGGGGGGGGGGTGGCTGGCATGCGTGCGTGGGCATGGGGGTGGCTGGCATGCGTGCGTGGGTTGGTGGGGTGCCTGGCATGCATAAGTGGGCCCGCGGTGCCCCTGATTGCTGTCTGGCCCCTAATCATGTGGATGTGGCTGGCTGCCTGCCCTCCTGTTTTCCCCATCCCCAAACCCCATGCCGCAAGGCTCGTAGCTCAAGCGCCATGTCTCATGCCCCATGGCCCTTGCCTGCCAGCCTACCTGTGCTGCATACCCTTGCAGCCTTTCCTGCCTCGCCTGGCCTGCCCTGCCCTGCCCTCTCTGCCCTCCCGCCCGCCCATGCGGTCCGTTGCCACGGATGGAAAATGAGAAGAAAACCAATATGGCCCCGCTGGCACCACAAATCACCTGGTTGGTCAACCAAGGGGATAGCCTGCACAATGAGACAGGAACACAGCAGACCCAGCAAAGCAAGATTCAGGTTGTAAGCCAGTGGAGATTACTTTTGACTTGCTTGATGAAGAAATATAAAACACCTTCTACGGTCACACCTTCTATGAACAAATGGTTGATTGATCACCTTATACACCACGTAAACATGTTACCAGACGCGCTCTTCAGCCCAGTGAAAATCCACGCGCGAAGCAAGGCGGATTATCTTACGCAGTAAGCACCATGAATATCAGCGAGTACAGCAGTAAATGACGCCCTAAACTCATGACCAGGCAAGCATCCACAGGGGCTTTCACCGCCCAGTATATTCCAGAAAAAAATCATCACAGATCCTCTGGCAACGGACGTTGACACGGGAAACCCGAAGGACCATGAAGATGGCGTCCTGCACGGCTAAGAAAATGAAACGCAGACCCTTGCTACGCTATGTCTTCGCTGCGACTACGTGAATTCGGCCAAATGGAAACAACGCAACCGAGGAAACGCATCAGAAAGAGGGCAGGCACTAGCCCGGCCATCGAAACAAACGACTCACCATCGGCATCGCCAGCGTACGTCCCGTGGCAACAAATCCAGCGTTCATTCCAATATTGTGTGACGACAACAGAAACTCGTCGGCCACACCCACGCCTTCCACGAACAGCAAACTGATTTCACTAGGCACCCAATACGTCAAGCAAAGAAGCACGATAACATAATACCTAAATCTACAACGACATTCCATTTCCAGGTCGCTAGCTATCGCAGCAGGCCATAGCGCCCCGAACCTCTCCCACGCACGTGACTGCCCACCGACGGCCAGCCAGATCAGAAACAATTCAAAGGTACGCATCGAAATGGAACATTGAACGCTATAAAAGCAATGCCCACGCATTGTCCATCCCCAATTTTCCAGGCAGCGTTGGACGCCATCCCCAGCCAGCAGGAAATTAAGTGCTGTCGCAGCATGTCGCCCCCTCGCCCCCTCGCAGTCCTGGTTTATGCACGTTCGATTGCTTGGGCGCGTCCAGGCGGTCCAGCACCGCGTACTACCCACTTGAAAATCCTCCCAAGTCCTTTGTTTCCAGCTTGGTAAGTACGGAATGTGGCAGAAATTCGTCCAGCAAGCATCATACTACTCTCCACTCCTCCAACTAAACATTTGCGTATAATTTTAGAATAAATATCAGTCACATCATGTTCAGACTATACCTTCGGTCTGAATCGAAAAGTGATGCGGAACAACTCAGTGAAACGGTTTCTGAACGAAATGCGGACAGGAAAACGGCCATAACGGCCAACGTCTTACGGTTTCAAAACATTTTCTGGACGTTCCGTCGACTTGTCTCACTGAACGCTACGAAACTCGAGGACGGCGGGTTCTATACTCCGAGTTGTTGTACTTCCGCGTCACAGAAGCGTTAACCTACGCCGGCTTGTTTGGTTAGAGATGCTTCGTGCGAAGAGTTTGACGGCCTCGCAACAAGCCGACATCGTGCCGGGTTCCGTATTTTTATCTGGCCGCGGCCATTGGCTGGCCTCCCACCTGCCCGCAAAAGTGCTGAACCGGATCTGGACGTAACGGCCGTTTCAGGCCCGTTCAGGAAAGGTGGACACTCGATCTCCCCAGTTTGCCACTTTTCGGGCAACTGCTCCGATTGGGCGCCACCGCGGATCCCCGGATCGCCCTGACTATCGGCCGCCCTGCGCTCGCGGTTTTCGTACGGGCCACTTTTCGGGCCTCACGGTTCGCCAAACTTTTGCGTTGGGGTTAATCGTAGTCACTAGAAGGGGACTAGTGGGGGGGCCAAGGCCCCCCACTTATTCGGACGCACTACGCCACCAGGGGCCCTGAGGCCTCCGCCGAAAGCTTCGACCCGCCGGGTTGAGCCCGCCGACCGGCCCGGTCACTACGCCGGGGGGCGAACGCTCGGCGGCCTTCCTTTGGGGGCTTCCCATCGTGCGCGCTCGCGCCGGCCCGCCGCTCCGTCGATCCCACGCTCCGTCCCTCACGGGCACGTCCAGCACGCGTCCTACTACTACTAGTACATCAACCCAGTCCGAACAGTACCGTATATTGTGAGACGTCGCCGTTCATTGCATGCAAGTATTTCCTTACTCATTACTTCCTAACAACTATGCTATGCAATAACAACTATGAAGCTATGCCATGCAGGACACAATGTGGGTACCGCTTTTTGCAAGCGGCAGCCATAACGACCAAACACTTCCATGCAAACTCCCATGTTCATCATTCATTAATATTCATTGAGTGGCAATCCTTTGTAAACACAGGCACCATCGGTAATGCCCACTATGACTTCATGTAGACAAAGTTTTGTACATGACTCGACAGTGCCCTTGTGCGCGACCGTGGGGTGCGGCAGGCCAGCCCTGTCCATTCGTGGGTGTGGTGGGGAGCTGCCATGCATGCGTGGCTTGAGGGGGGGGCTGGCATGCGTGCGTGGCTGTGGGGGGTGGCTGCCATGCGTGCGTGGGTGTGGGGGGTGGCTGGCATGCGTATGTGGGTGTGGGGGGTGGCTGGCATGCACGTGCATGTGGGGGGTGGCTGTCATGCATGCGTGCATGTGGGGGGTGGCTGGCATGCATGCGTGGGTTTGTGGGGGGGTGGCATGCGTGCGTGGGTCTGGGGGTGGCTGGCATGCGTGCATGGGTTTGTGGGGTGGCTAGCATGCATGCGTGGGTGTGGGGGGGAGCTGCCATGGACGCATGTGGGGCGGGGCAGGCTGGCATGCATGCGTGGGTGTGGGGGGGGACGGCATGCGTACGTTGGTGACGGGGGTGGCTGGCATGCATAAGTGGGTTTGTGGGGTGGCTGGCATGCATGCGTGCATGTGGGGGGGGGCTGGCACGCGTGTGTGGGTTTGGGGGGGGCTGGCATGCATGCGTGTGTGTGGGGGGGGCTGACATAAGTGCGTGGGTATGGGGGTGGCTGGCATGCGTGCCTGGGTTTGGGGGTGGGCTGCCATGCGTGCGTGGGTTTAGGGGGGGGCTGGCATGCGTGCCTGGGTTCGTGGGGTGGGCTGCCATGCGTGCGTGGGTGTGGGGGGTGGCTGGCATGCGTACGTGGGTGTGGGGGGTGGCTGGCATGCATGTGCATGTGGCGGGTGGCTGGCATCCATGCGTGCATGTGGGGGGTGGCTGGCATGCATGCGTGGGCTCGTGGGGTGGCTGGCATGCGTGCGTGGGTGTGGGGGTGGCTGGAATGCAAGCATGCATGTGGGGGGGGCTTGTTTGCATGTGGGGTGGCTGGCAAGCATGCATGCATGTGGGGGGGGCTGGCATCCATGCGTGGGTTTGTGGGGTGGCTGGCATGCATGCGTGCATGAGGGGGGGGCTGGCATGCGTGCGTGGGTGTGGGGGGGGCGTACGTGGGTATGGGGGGTGGCTGGCATGCGTGCGTGGGTGTGGGGGGGAGTGGCATGCATGCGTGGGTGTGGTGGTGGGCTGCCATGCATGCGTGGCTTGAGGGGGGGCTGGCATGCGTGCCTGGGTTCGTGGGGTGGCTGCCATGCGTGCGTGGGTGTGGGGGGTGGCTGGCATGCGTACGTGGGTGTGGGGGGTGGCTGGCATGCATAAGTGGGTTTGTGTGGGGGGGGGGGGTGGCTGGCATGCGTGCGTGGGCATGGGGGTGGCTGGCATGCGTGCGTGGGTTGGTGGGGTGCCTGGCATGCATAAGTGGGCCCGCGGTGCCCCTGATTGCTGTCTGGCCCCTAATCATGTGGATGTGGCTGGCTGCCTGCCCTCCTGTTTTCCCCATCCCCAAACCCCATGCCGCAAGGCTCGTAGCTCAAGCGCCATGTCTCATGCCCCATGGCCCTTGCCTGCCAGCCTACCTGTGCTGCATACCCTTGCAGCCTTTCCTGCCTCGCCTGGCCTGCCCTGCCCTGCCCTCTCTGCCCTCCCGCCCGCCCATGCGGTCCGTTGCCACGGATGGAAAATGAGAAGAAAACCAATATGGCCCCGCTGGCACCACAAATCACCTGGTTGGTCAACCAAGGGGATAGCCTGCACAATGAGACAGGAACACAGCAGACCCAGCAAAGCAAGATTCAGGTTGTAAGCCAGTGGAGATTACTTTTGACTTGCTTGATGAAGAAATATAAAACACCTTCTACGGTCACACCTTCTATGAACAAATGGTTGATTGATCACCTTATACACCACGTAAACATGTTACCAGACGCGCTCTTCAGCCCAGTGAAAATCCACGCGCGAAGCAAGGCGGATTATCTTACGCAGTAAGCACCATGAATATCAGCGAGTACAGCAGTAAATGACGCCCTAAACTCATGACCAGGCAAGCATCCACAGGGGCTTTCACCGCCCAGTATATTCCAGAAAAAAATCATCACAGATCCTCTGGCAACGGACGTTGACACGGGAAACCCGAAGGACCATGAAGATGGCGTCCTGCACGGCTAAGAAAATGAAACGCAGACCCTTGCTACGCTATGTCTTCGCTGCGACTACGTGAATTCGGCCAAATGGAAACAACGCAACCGAGGAAACGCATCAGAAAGAGGGCAGGCACTAGCCCGGCCATCGAAACAAACGACTCACCATCGGCATCGCCAGCGTACGTCCCGTGGCAACAAATCCAGCGTTCATTCCAATATTGTGTGACGACAACAGAAACTCGTCGGCCACACCCACGCCTTCCACGAACAGCAAACTGATTTCACTAGGCACCCAATACGTCAAGCAAAGAAGCACGATAACATAATACCTAAATCTACAACGACATTCCATTTCCAGGTCGCTAGCTATCGCAGCAGGCCATAGCGCCCCGAACCTCTCCCACGCACGTGACTGCCCACCGACGGCCAGCCAGATCAGAAACAATTCAAAGGTACGCATCGAAATGGAACATTGAACGCTATAAAAGCAATGCCCACGCATTGTCCATCCCCAATTTTCCAGGCAGCGTTGGACGCCATCCCCAGCCAGCAGGAAATTAAGTGCTGTCGCAGCATGTCGCCCCCTCGCCCCCTCGCAGTCCTGGTTTATGCACGTTCGATTGCTTGGGCGCGTCCAGGCGGTCCAGCACCGCGTACTACCCACTTGAAAATCCTCCCAAGTCCTTTGTTTCCAGCTTGGTAAGTACGGAATGTGGCAGAAATTCGTCCAGCAAGCATCATACTACTCTCCACTCCTCCAACTAAACATTTGCGTATAATTTTAGAATAAATATCAGTCACATCATGTTCAGACTATACCTTCGGTCTGAATCGAAAAGTGATGCGGAACAACTCAGTGAAACGGTTTCTGAACGAAATGCGGACAGGAAAACGGCCATAACGGCCAACGTCTTACGGTTTCAAAACATTTTCTGGACGTTCCGTCGACTTGTCTCACTGAACGCTACGAAACTCGAGGACGGCGGGTTCTATACTCCGAGTTGTTGTACTTCCGCGTCACAGAAGCGTTAACCTACGCCGGCTTGTTTGGTTAGAGATGCTTCGTGCGAAGAGTTTGACGGCCTCGCAACAAGCCGACATCGTGCCGGGTTCCGTATTTTTATCTGGCCGCGGCCATTGGCTGGCCTCCCACCTGCCCGCAAAAGTGCTGAACCGGATCTGGACGTAACGGCCGTTTCAGGCCCGTTCAGGAAAGGTGGACACTCGATCTCCCCAGTTTGCCACTTTTCGGGCAACTGCTCCGATTGGGCGCCACCGCGGATCCCCGGATCGCCCTGACTATCGGCCGCCCTGCGCTCGCGGTTTTCGTACGGGCCACTTTTCGGGCCTCACGGTTCGCCAAACTTTTGCGTTGGGGTTAATCGTAGTCACTAGAAGGGGACTAGTGGGGGGGCCAAGGCCCCCCACTTTTTCGGACGCACTACGCCACCAGGGGCCCTGAGGCCCCCGCCGAAAGCTTCGACCCGCCGGGTTGAGCCCGCCGACTGGCCCGGCCCCTACGCCGGGGGGCGAACGCTCGGCGGCCTTCCTTTGGGGGCTTCCCATCGCGCGCGCTCGCGCCGGCCTGCCGCACCGTCGATCCCACGCTCCGTCCCTCACGGGCACGTCCAGCACGCGTCGTACTACTAGTACATCAACCCAATCCGAATAGTACTGTACATCGTGAGACGTCGCCGTTCATTGCATGCAAGTATTTCCTTACTCATTACTTCCTAACAACTGGAACTCACAATGAAGCTATGCCATGCAGGACACAATGTGGGTACCGCTTTTTGCAAGCGGCAGCCATAACGACCAAACACTCCCATGCAAACTCCCATGTTGATCATTCATTAATATTCATTGAGTGGCAATCCTTTGTAAACACATGCACCATCGGTCATGCCCACTATGGCTTCATGTAGACAAAGTTTTGTACATGACTCGACAGTGCCCTTGAGCGCGACCGTGGGGTGCGGCAGGCCAGCCCTGTCCGTTCGTGGGTGTGGTGGGCAGCTACCATGCATGCGTGGGTTTAGGGGGGGGCTGGCATGCGTATGTGGGTGTGGGGGGTGGCTGGCATGCACGTGCATGTGGGGGGTGGCTGGCAAGCATGCGTGCATGTGGGGGTGGCTGGCATGCGTGTGTGGGTTGGGGGGCGGCTGCCATGCGTGCGTGGGTGTGGGGGGGGCTGGCATGCATACGTTGGTGACCGGGGTGGCTGGCATGCATAAGTGGGTTTGTGGGGGGGCTGCCATGCATGCGTGCATGTGGGGGGGGCTGACATGCGTGCGTGGGTGTGGGGGTGGCTGGCATGCGTGCCTGGGTTTGGGGGTGGCTGGCATGCGTACGTGGGTGTGGGGGTGGCTGGCATGCATAAGTGGGTTTGTGGGGGGGGGGGGTGGCTGGCATGCGTGCGTGGGCATGGGGGTGGCTGGCATGCGTGCGTGGGCATGGGGGTGGCTGGCATGCGTGCGTGGGTTGGTGGGGTGCCTGGCATGCATAAGTGGGCCCGCGGTGCCCCTGATTGCTGTCTGGCCCCTAATCATGTGGATGTGGCTGGCTGCCTGCCCTCCTGTTTGCCTCATCCCCAAACCCCATGCCGCAAGGCTCGTAGGTCAAGCCCCATGGCTCATGCCCCATGGCCCTTGCCTGCCAGCCTACCTGTGCTGCATACCCTTGCAGCCTCCCCTGCCTCGCCTGGCCTGGCCTGCCCTGCCATCTCTGCCCTCCCGCCCGCCCATGCGGTCCGATGCCATGGATGGAAAATGAGAAGAAAATAATATGGCCCCGCTGGCACCACAAATCACCTGGTTGGTCAACCAAGGGGATAGCCTGCACAATGAGACAGAAACACAGCAGACCCAGCAAAGCAAGATTCAGGTTGTAAGCCAGTGGAGATTACTTTTGACTTGCTTGATGAAGAAATATAACACACCTTCTACGGTCACACCTTCTATCAAGGAGACAACCAGTTCTATGAACAAATGGTTGATTGATCACCTTATACACCACGTAAACATGTTACCAGACGCTCTCTTCAGCCCAGTGAAAATCCACGCGCGAAGCAAGGCAGATTATCTTACGCAGTAAGCACCATGAATGTCAGCGAGTACAGCAGTAAATGACGCCCTAAACTCATGACCAGGCAAGCATCCACAGGGGCTTTCACCGCCCAGTATATTCCAGAAAAAATCATCACAGATCCTCTGGCAACGGACGTTGACACGGGAAACCCGAAGGACCATGAAGATGGCGTCCTGCACGGCTAAGAAAATGAAACGCAGACCCTTGCTACGCTATGTCTTCGCTGCGACTAGGTGAATTCGGCCCAACGGAAACAACGCAACCGAGGAAACGCATCAGAAAGAGAGCAGGCACTAGCCCGGTCATCGAAACAAACGACTCACCATCGGCATCGCCAGCGTACGTCCCGTGGCAGCAAATCCAGCGTTCATTCCAAGATTGTGTGACGACAACAGAAACTCGTCGGCCACACCCACGCCTTCCACGAACATCAAACTGATTTCACTAGGCACCCAATACGTCAAGCAAAGAAGCACGATAACATAATACCTAAATCTACAACGACATTCCATTTCCAGGTCGCTAGCTATCGCAGCAGGCCATAGCGCCCCGAATCTCTCCCACGCACGAGACTGCCCACCGACGTCCAGCCAGATCAGAAACAATTCAAAGGTACGCATCGAAATGGAACATTGAACGCTATAAAAGCAATGCCCACGCATTGTCCATCCCCAATTTTCCAGGCAGCGTTGACCGCCATCCCCAGCCAGCAGGACATTAAATTAAGTGCTGTCGCAGCATGTCGCCCCCTCACCCCCTCGCAGTCCTGGTTTTGCACGTTCGATTGCTTGGGCGCGTCCAGGCGGTCCAGCACCGCGTACTACCCACTTGAAAATCCTCCCAAGTCATTTTTTCCCAGCTTGGTAAGTACGGAATGTGGCAGAAATTCGTCCAGCAAGCATCATACTACTCTCCACTCCTCCAACTAAAAATTTGCGTATAATTTAAGAATAAATATCATTCAGATCACGTTCAGACTATTACTTCAGTCTGAATCGAAAAGTTATACGGAAACGCTCAGTAAAACGCTTTCTGAACGAAATGCGGACAGGAAAACGGCCTTAACGCCCAAAATGTTACGGTTTCAAAACAATTTCTGGACATGCCGTCGACTGGCCGCACTGAACGCTCCTAAAATTGAGGACGGCGGGCTCGATACTCCGTAGTTTTTGTACTTCTGCGTCCCACATCCTGTAACCGCGGGCGGGTTGTTTGGTTCGCGACCGAGAGTTTGACGGCCGCAAAGAAGCCGACATCGTGCCGGGTTCCGTATTTATATCTGGCCGCGGCCATTGGCTGGCCTCCCACCTGCCCGCAAAAGTGCTGAACCGGATCTGGACGTAACTGCCGTTTCAGCACCCGTTCAGAACTCCTGAGACTCGATCACCCTAGTTTGCCACTTTTCGGGCAACTGCTCCGATTGGGCGCCACCGCGGATCCCCGGATCGCCCTGACTATCGGCCGCCCTGCGCTCGCGGTTTTCGTACGGGCCACTTTTCGGGCCTCACGGTTCGCCAAACTTTTGCGTTGGGGTTAATCGTAGTCACTAGAGGGGGACTAGTGGGGGGGCCAAGGCCCCCCACTTATTCGGACGCACTACGCCACCAGGGGCCCTGAGGCCTCCGCCGAAAGCTTCGACCCGCCGGGTTGAGCCCGCCGACCGGCCCGGTCACTACGCCGGGGGGCGAACGCTCGGCGGCCTTCCTTTGGGGGCTTCCCATCGTGCGCGCTCGCGCCGGCCCGCCGCTCCGTCGATCCCACGCTCCGTCCCTCACGGGCACGTCCAGCACGCGTCCTACTACTACTAGTACATCAACCCAGTCCGAACAGTACCGTATATTGTGAGACGTCGCCGTTCATTGCATGCAAGTATTTCCTTACTCATTACTTCCTAACAACTATGCTATGCAATAACAACTATGAAGCTATGCCATGCAGGACACAATGTGGGTACCGCTTTTTGCAAGCGGCAGCCATAACGACCAAACACTTCCATGCAAACTCCCATGTTCATCATTCATTAATATTCATTGAGTGGCAATCCTTTGTAAACACAGGCACCATCGGTAATGCCCACTATGACTTCATGTAGACAAAGTTTTGTACATGACTCGACAGTGCCCTTGTGCGCGACCGTGGGGTGCGGCAGGCCAGCCCTGTCCATTCGTGGGTGTGGTGGGGAGCTGCCATGCATGCGTGGCTTGAGGGGGGGGCTGGCATGCGTGCGTGGCTGTGGGGGGTGGCTGCCATGCGTGCGTGGGTGTGGGGGGTGGCTGGCATGCGTATGTGGGTGTGGGGGGTGGCTGGCATGCACGTGCATGTGGGGGGTGGCTGTCATGCATGCGTGCATGTGGGGGGTGGCTGGCATGCATGCGTGGGTTTGTGGGGGGGTGGCATGCGTGCGTGGGTCTGGGGGTGGCTGGCATGCGTGCATGGGTTTGTGGGGTGGCTAGCATGCATGCGTGGGTGTGGGGGGGAGCTGCCATGGACGCATGTGGGGCGGGGCAGGCTGGCATGCATGCGTGGGTGTGGGGGGGGACGGCATGCGTACGTTGGTGACGGGGGTGGCTGGCATGCATAAGTGGGTTTGTGGGGTGGCTGGCATGCATGCGTGCATGTGGGGGGGGGCTGGCACGCGTGTGTGGGTTTGGGGGGGGCTGGCATGCATGCGTGTGTGTGGGGGGGGCTGACATAAGTGCGTGGGTATGGGGGTGGCTGGCATGCGTGCCTGGGTTTGGGGGTGGGCTGCCATGCGTGCGTGGGTTTAGGGGGGGGCTGGCATGCGTGCCTGGGTTCGTGGGGTGGGCTGCCATGCGTGCGTGGGTGTGGGGGGTGGCTGGCATGCGTACGTGGGTGTGGGGGGTGGCTGGCATGCATGTGCATGTGGCGGGTGGCTGGCATCCATGCGTGCATGTGGGGGGTGGCTGGCATGCATGCGTGGGCTCGTGGGGTGGCTGGCATGCGTGCGTGGGTGTGGGGGTGGCTGGAATGCAAGCATGCATGTGGGGGGGGCTTGTTTGCATGTGGGGTGGCTGGCAAGCATGCATGCATGTGGGGGGGGCTGGCATCCATGCGTGGGTTTGTGGGGTGGCTGGCATGCATGCGTGCATGAGGGGGGGGCTGGCATGCGTGCGTGGGTGTGGGGGGGGCGTACGTGGGTATGGGGGGTGGCTGGCATGCGTGCGTGGGTGTGGGGGGGAGTGGCATGCATGCGTGGGTGTGGTGGTGGGCTGCCATGCATGCGTGGCTTGAGGGGGGGGCTGGCATGCGTGCCTGGGTTCGTGGGGTGGCTGCCATGCGTGCGTGGGTGTGGGGGGTGGCTGGCATGCGTACGTGGGTGTGGGGGGTGGCTGGCATGCATAAGTGGGTTTGTGTGGGGGGGGGGGGTGGCTGGCATGCGTGCGTGGGCATGGGGGTGGCTGGCATGCGTGCGTGGGTTGGTGGGGTGCCTGGCATGCATAAGTGGGCCCGCGGTGCCCCTGATTGCTGTCTGGCCCCTAATCATGTGGATGTGGCTGGCTGCCTGCCCTCCTGTTTTCCCCATCCCCAAACCCCATGCCGCAAGGCTCGTAGCTCAAGCGCCATGTCTCATGCCCCATGGCCCTTGCCTGCCAGCCTACCTGTGCTGCATACCCTTGCAGCCTTTCCTGCCTCGCCTGGCCTGCCCTGCCCTGCCCTCTCTGCCCTCCCGCCCGCCCATGCGGTCCGTTGCCACGGATGGAAAATGAGAAGAAAACCAATATGGCCCCGCTGGCACCACAAATCACCTGGTTGGTCAACCAAGGGGATAGCCTGCACAATGAGACAGGAACACAGCAGACCCAGCAAAGCAAGATTCAGGTTGTAAGCCAGTGGAGATTACTTTTGACTTGCTTGATGAAGAAATATAAAACACCTTCTACGGTCACACCTTCTATGAACAAATGGTTGATTGATCACCTTATACACCACGTAAACATGTTACCAGACGCGCTCTTCAGCCCAGTGAAAATCCACGCGCGAAGCAAGGCGGATTATCTTACGCAGTAAGCACCATGAATATCAGCGAGTACAGCAGTAAATGACGCCCTAAACTCATGACCAGGCAAGCATCCACAGGGGCTTTCACCGCCCAGTATATTCCAGAAAAAAATCATCACAGATCCTCTGGCAACGGACGTTGACACGGGAAACCCGAAGGACCATGAAGATGGCGTCCTGCACGGCTAAGAAAATGAAACGCAGACCCTTGCTACGCTATGTCTTCGCTGCGACTACGTGAATTCGGCCAAATGGAAACAACGCAACCGAGGAAACGCATCAGAAAGAGGGCAGGCACTAGCCCGGCCATCGAAACAAACGACTCACCATCGGCATCGCCAGCGTACGTCCCGTGGCAACAAATCCAGCGTTCATTCCAATATTGTGTGACGACAACAGAAACTCGTCGGCCACACCCACGCCTTCCACGAACAGCAAACTGATTTCACTAGGCACCCAATACGTCAAGCAAAGAAGCACGATAACATAATACCTAAATCTACAACGACATTCCATTTCCAGGTCGCTAGCTATCGCAGCAGGCCATAGCGCCCCGAACCTCTCCCACGCACGTGACTGCCCACCGACGGCCAGCCAGATCAGAAACAATTCAAAGGTACGCATCGAAATGGAACATTGAACGCTATAAAAGCAATGCCCACGCATTGTCCATCCCCAATTTTCCAGGCAGCGTTGGACGCCATCCCCAGCCAGCAGGAAATTAAGTGCTGTCGCAGCATGTCGCCCCCTCGCCCCCTCGCAGTCCTGGTTTATGCACGTTCGATTGCTTGGGCGCGTCCAGGCGGTCCAGCACCGCGTACTACCCACTTGAAAATCCTCCCAAGTCCTTTGTTTCCAGCTTGGTAAGTACGGAATGTGGCAGAAATTCGTCCAGCAAGCATCATACTACTCTCCACTCCTCCAACTAAACATTTGCGTATAATTTTAGAATAAATATCAGTCACATCATGTTCAGACTATACCTTCGGTCTGAATCGAAAAGTGATGCGGAACAACTCAGTGAAACGGTTTCTGAACGAAATGCGGACAGGAAAACGGCCATAACGGCCAACGTCTTACGGTTTCAAAACATTTTCTGGACGTTCCGTCGACTTGTCTCACTGAACGCTACGAAACTCGAGGACGGCGGGTTCTATACTCCGAGTTGTTGTACTTCCGCGTCACAGAAGCGTTAACCTACGCCGGCTTGTTTGGTTAGAGATGCTTCGTGCGAAGAGTTTGACGGCCTCGCAACAAGCCGACATCGTGCCGGGTTCCGTATTTTTATCTGGCCGCGGCCATTGGCTGGCCTCCCACCTGCCCGCAAAAGTGCTGAACCGGATCTGGACGTAACGGCCGTTTCAGGCCCGTTCAGGAAAGGTGGACACTCGATCTCCCCAGTTTGCCACTTTTCGGGCAACTGCTCCGATTGGGCGCCACCGCGGATCCCCGGATCGCCCTGACTATCGGCCGCCCTGCGCTCGCGGTTTTCGTACGGGCCACTTTTCGGGCCTCACGGTTCGCCAAACTTTTGCGTTGGGGTTAATCGTAGTCACTAGAAGGGGACTAGTGGGGGGGCCAAGGCCCCCCACTTATTCGGACGCACTACGCCACCAGGGGCCCTGAGGCCTCCGCCGAAAGCTTCGACCCGCCGGGTTGAGCCCGCCGACCGGCCCGGTCACTACGCCGGGGGGCGAACGCTCGGCGGCCTTCCTTTGGGGGCTTCCCATCGTGCGCGCTCGCGCCGGCCCGCCGCTCCGTCGATCCCACGCTCCGTCCCTCACGGGCACGTCCAGCACGCGTCCTACTACTACTAGTACATCAACCCAGTCCGAACAGTACCGTATATTGTGAGACGTCGCCGTTCATTGCATGCAAGTATTTCCTTACTCATTACTTCCTAACAACTATGCTATGCAATAACAACTATGAAGCTATGCCATGCAGGACACAATGTGGGTACCGCTTTTTGCAAGCGGCAGCCATAACGACCAAACACTTCCATGCAAACTCCCATGTTCATCATTCATTAATATTCATTGAGTGGCAATCCTTTGTAAACACAGGCACCATCGGTAATGCCCACTATGACTTCATGTAGACAAAGTTTTGTACATGACTCGACAGTGCCCTTGTGCGCGACCGTGGGGTGCGGCAGGCCAGCCCTGTCCATTCGTGGGTGTGGTGGGGAGCTGCCATGCATGCGTGGCTTGAGGGGGGGGCTGGCATGCGTGCGTGGCTGTGGGGGGTGGCTGCCATGCGTGCGTGGGTGTGGGGGGTGGCTGGCATGCGTATGTGGGTGTGGGGGGTGGCTGGCATGCACGTGCATGTGGGGGGTGGCTGTCATGCATGCGTGCATGTGGGGGGTGGCTGGCATGCATGCGTGGGTTTGTGGGGGGGTGGCATGCGTGCGTGGGTCTGGGGGTGGCTGGCATGCGTGCATGGGTTTGTGGGGTGGCTAGCATGCATGCGTGGGTGTGGGGGGAGCTGCCATGGACGCATGTGGGGCGGGGCAGGCTGGCATGCATGCGTGGGTGTGGGGGGGGACGGCATGCGTACGTTGGTGACGGGGGTGGCTGGCATGCATAAGTGGGTTTGTGGGGTGGCTGGCATGCATGCGTGCATGTGGGGGGGGGCTGGCACGCGTGTGTGGGTTTGGGGGGGGCTGGCATGCATGCGTGTGTGTGGGGGGGGGCTGACATAAGTGCGTGGGTATGGGGGTGGCTGGCATGCGTGCCTGGGTTTGGGGGTGGGCTGCCATGCGTGCGTGGGTTTAGGGGGGGGCTGGCATGCGTGCCTGGGTTCGTGGGGTGGGCTGCCATGCGTGCGTGGGTGTGGGGGGTGGCTGGCATGCGTACGTGGGTGTGGGGGGTGGCTGGCATGCATGTGCATGTGGCGGGTGGCTGGCATCCATGCGTGCATGTGGGGGGTGGCTGGCATGCATGCGTGGGCTCGTGGGGTGGCTGGCATGCGTGCGTGGGTGTGGGGGTGGCTGGAATGCAAGCATGCATGTGGGGGGGGCTTGTTTGCATGTGGGGTGGCTGGCAAGCATGCATGCATGTGGGGGGGGCTGGCATCCATGCGTGGGTTTGTGGGGTGGCTGGCATGCATGCGTGCATGAGGGGGGGGCTGGCATGCGTGCGTGGGTGTGGGGGGGGCGTACGTGGGTATGGGGGGTGGCTGGCATGCGTGCGTGGGTGTGGGGGGGAGTGGCATGCATGCGTGGGTGTGGTGGTGGGCTGCCATGCATGCGTGGCTTGAGGGGGGGCTGGCATGCGTGCCTGGGTTCGTGGGGTGGCTGCCATGCGTGCGTGGGTGTGGGGGGTGGCTGGCATGCGTACGTGGGTGTGGGGGGTGGCTGGCATGCATAAGTGGGTTTGTGTGGGGGGGGGGGGTGGCTGGCATGCGTGCGTGGGCATGGGGGTGGCTGGCATGCGTGCGTGGGTTGGTGGGGTGCCTGGCATGCATAAGTGGGCCCGCGGTGCCCCTGATTGCTGTCTGGCCCCTAATCATGTGGATGTGGCTGGCTGCCTGCCCTCCTGTTTTCCCCATCCCCAAACCCCATGCCGCAAGGCTCGTAGCTCAAGCGCCATGTCTCATGCCCCATGGCCCTTGCCTGCCAGCCTACCTGTGCTGCATACCCTTGCAGCCTTTCCTGCCTCGCCTGGCCTGCCCTGCCCTGCCCTCTCTGCCCTCCCGCCCGCCCATGCGGTCCGTTGCCACGGATGGAAAATGAGAAGAAAACCAATATGGCCCCGCTGGCACCACAAATCACCTGGTTGGTCAACCAAGGGGATAGCCTGCACAATGAGACAGGAACACAGCAGACCCAGCAAAGCAAGATTCAGGTTGTAAGCCAGTGGAGATTACTTTTGACTTGCTTGATGAAGAAATATAAAACACCTTCTACGGTCACACCTTCTATGAACAAATGGTTGATTGATCACCTTATACACCACGTAAACATGTTACCAGACGCGCTCTTCAGCCCAGTGAAAATCCACGCGCGAAGCAAGGCGGATTATCTTACGCAGTAAGCACCATGAATATCAGCGAGTACAGCAGTAAATGACGCCCTAAACTCATGACCAGGCAAGCATCCACAGGGGCTTTCACCGCCCAGTATATTCCAGAAAAAAATCATCACAGATCCTCTGGCAACGGACGTTGACACGGGAAACCCGAAGGACCATGAAGATGGCGTCCTGCACGGCTAAGAAAATGAAACGCAGACCCTTGCTACGCTATGTCTTCGCTGCGACTACGTGAATTCGGCCAAATGGAAACAACGCAACCGAGGAAACGCATCAGAAAGAGGGCAGGCACTAGCCCGGCCATCGAAACAAACGACTCACCATCGGCATCGCCAGCGTACGTCCCGTGGCAACAAATCCAGCGTTCATTCCAATATTGTGTGACGACAACAGAAACTCGTCGGCCACACCCACGCCTTCCACGAACAGCAAACTGATTTCACTAGGCACCCAATACGTCAAGCAAAGAAGCACGATAACATAATACCTAAATCTACAACGACATTCCATTTCCAGGTCGCTAGCTATCGCAGCAGGCCATAGCGCCCCGAACCTCTCCCACGCACGTGACTGCCCACCGACGGCCAGCCAGATCAGAAACAATTCAAAGGTACGCATCGAAATGGAACATTGAACGCTATAAAAGCAATGCCCACGCATTGTCCATCCCCAATTTTCCAGGCAGCGTTGGACGCCATCCCCAGCCAGCAGGAAATTAAGTGCTGTCGCAGCATGTCGCCCCCTCGCCCCCTCGCAGTCCTGGTTTATGCACGTTCGATTGCTTGGGCGCGTCCAGGCGGTCCAGCACCGCGTACTACCCACTTGAAAATCCTCCCAAGTCCTTTGTTTCCAGCTTGGTAAGTACGGAATGTGGCAGAAATTCGTCCAGCAAGCATCATACTACTCTCCACTCCTCCAACTAAACATTTGCGTATAATTTTAGAATAAATATCAGTCACATCATGTTCAGACTATACCTTCGGTCTGAATCGAAAAGTGATGCGGAACAACTCAGTGAAACGGTTTCTGAACGAAATGCGGACAGGAAAACGGCCATAACGGCCAACGTCTTACGGTTTCAAAACATTTTCTGGACGTTCCGTCGACTTGTCTCACTGAACGCTACGAAACTCGAGGACGGCGGGTTCTATACTCCGAGTTGTTGTACTTCCGCGTCACAGAAGCGTTAACCTACGCCGGCTTGTTTGGTTAGAGATGCTTCGTGCGAAGAGTTTGACGGCCTCGCAACAAGCCGACATCGTGCCGGGTTCCGTATTTTTATCTGGCCGCGGCCATTGGCTGGCCTCCCACCTGCCCGCAAAAGTGCTGAACCGGATCTGGACGTAACGGCCGTTTCAGGCCCGTTCAGGAAAGGTGGACACTCGATCTCCCCAGTTTGCCACTTTTCGGGCAACTGCTCCGATTGGGCGCCACCGCGGATCCCCGGATCGCCCTGACTATCGGCCGCCCTGCGCTCGCGGTTTTCGTACGGGCCACTTTTCGGGCCTCACGGTTCGCCAAACTTTTGCGTTGGGGTTAATCGTAGTCACTAGAAGGGGACTAGTGGGGGGGCCAAGGCCCCCCACTTATTCGGACGCACTACGCCACCAGGGGCCCTGAGGCCTTCGCCGAAAGCTTCGACCCGCCGGGTTGAGCCCGCCGACCGGGCCGGCCTACTACGCCGGGGGGCGAACGCTCGGCGGCCTTCCTTTGGGGGCTTCCCCTCGCGCGCGCTCGCGCCGGCCCGCCGCACCGTCGATCCCACGCTCCGTCCCTCACGGGCACGTCCAGCACGCGTCGTACTACTAGTACATCAACCCAGTCCGAATAGTACTGTATATCGTGAGACGTCGCCGTTCATTGCATGCAAGTATTTCCTTACTCATTACTTCGTAATAACTGAAACTCACAATGCAGCTAAGCCATGCAGGACACAATGTGGGTACCGCTTTTGGCAAGCCATAACGACAAAACACTTCCATGCAAACTCCCATGTTCATCATTCATTATTATTCATTGAGTGGCAATCCTTTGTAAACACATGCACCAATTCGGTCATGCCCACTATGACTTCATGTAGACAATGTTTTGTACATGACTCGACAGTGCCCTTGTGCGCGACCGTGGGGCGTGGCAGGCTAGCCCTCTCCATTCGTGGGTGTGGTGGGGAGCTGCCATGCATGCGTGGGTTTAGGCCCGGTGGCTGGCATGCGTGCGTGGGTGTGGGGGGTGGCTGCCGTGCGTGCGTGGGTGTGGGGGGTGGCTGGCATGCGTACGTGGGTGTGGGGGGTGGCTAGCATGCACGTGCATGCGGGGGGTGGCTGGCATGCATGCGTGCATGTGGGGGGTGGCTGGCATGCATGCGTGGGTTTGTGGGGTGGCTGCCATGCGTGCGTGGGTGTGGGGTGTGGCTGGCATGCGTATGTGGGTGTGGGGGGTGGCTAGCATGCACGTGCATGTGGGGGGTGGCTGTCATGCATGCGTGCATGTGGGGGGTGGCTGGGATGCATGCGTGGGTTTGTGGGGGGGCTGGCATGCGTGCGTGGGTGTGGGGGTGGCTGGCATGCGTGCGTGGGTTTGCGGGGTGGCTGGCATGCATGTGTGGGTGTGGGCGGGAGCTGCCATGCACGCATGTGGGGCGGGGCAGGCTGGCATGCGTGCGTGGGTGTGGGGGGGGACGGCATGCGTACGTTGCTGACGCGGGTGGCTGGCATGCATAAGTGGGTTTGTGGGGTGGCTGGCATGCATGCGTGCAAGTGGGGGGGGGCTGGCACGCGTGTGTGGGTTTTGGGGGGGCTGGCATGCATGCGTGTGTGTGGGGGGGGGCTGACATAAGTGCGTGGGTGTGGGGGTGGCTGGCATGCGTGCCTGGGTTTGGGGTTGGGCTGCCATGCGTGTGTGGGTTTAGGGGGTGGCTGGCATGCGTGCCTGGGTTCTTAGGGTGGGCTGCCATGCGTGCGTGGGTGTGGGGGGTGGCTGGCATGCGTACGTGGGTGTGGGGGGTGGCTGGCATCCATGCGTGCATGTGGGGGGTGGCTGGCATGCATGCGTGGGCTCGTGGGGTGGCTGGCATGCGTGCGTGGGTGTGGGGGGGAGTGGCATGCGTGCGTGGGTGTGGGGGGGGCTGGCATCCATGCGTGGGTTTGCGGGGTGGCTGGCATGCATGCGTGCATGTGGGGTGGCTGGCAAGCATGCGTGCATGTGGGGGTTGGCTGGCATGCGTGCGTGGGTTGGGGGGCGGCTGCCGTGCGTGCGTGGGTGTGTGTGGGGGCTGGCATGCATGCATGCATGTGGGGGGGCTGCCATTCATGCGTGGGTTTGTGGGGTGCCTGGCATGCATGCGTGCATGAGGGGGGTGGCTGGCATGCGCGCGTGGGTGTGTGGGGGGCGTACGTGGGTCTGGGGGGTGGCTGGCATGCCTGCGTGGGGTTTGTGAGGGGGCTGGCATGCATGCGTGGGTGTAGTGGGGGGCTGCCATGCATGCGTGGGTTTGTGGGGGGGGCTGGCACGCGTGCGTGGGTTCGTGGGGTGGCTGCCATGCGTGCGTGGGTGTGTGGGGTGGCTGGCATGCGTACGTGGGTGTGGGGGGTGGCTGGCATGCATAAGTGGGTTTGTGGGGGGGCTGGCATGCGTGCGTGGGCATGGGGGTGGCTGGCATGCGTGCGTGGGTCGGTGGGGTGCCTGGCATGCATAAGTGGGCCCGCGGTGCCCCTGATTGCTGTCTGGCCCCTAATCATGTGGATGTGGCTGGCTGCCTGCTGGCACGCGTGTGTGGGTTTTGGGGGGGCTGGCATGCATGCGTGTGTGTGTGTGGGGGCTGAGATGCGTGCGTGGGTGTGGGGGTGGCTGGCATGCGTGCCTGGGTTTGGGGTTGGGCTGCCATGCGTGCGTGGGTTTAGGGGGTGGCTGGCATGCGTGCCTGGGTTCGTAGGGTGGGCTGCCATGCGTGCGTGGGTGTGGGGGGTGGCTGGCATGCGTACGTGGGTGTGGGGGGTGGCTGGCATCCATGCGTGCATGTGGGGGGTGGCTGGCATCCATGCGTGCATGTGGGGGGTGGCTGGCATGCGTGCGTGGGCTCGTGGGGTGGCTGGCTTGCGTGCGTGGGTGTGGGGGTGGCTGGCATCCATGCGTGGGTTTGCGGGGTGGCTGGCATGCATGCGTGCATGTGGGGGGGGGCTGGCATGCGTGCGTGGGTGTGGGGGGGGCGTACGTGGGTATGGGGGGTGGCTGGCATGCGTCCGTGGGTGTGGGGGCGGAGTGGCATGCATGCGTGGGTGTGGTGGGGGGCTGCCATGCATGCGTGGGTTTAGGGGGGGCTGGCATGCGTGCCTGGGTTCGTGGGGTGGCTTCCATGCGTGCGTGGGTGTGGGGGGTGGCTGGCATGCGTACGTGGGTGTGGGGGGTGGCTGGCATGCATAAGTGGGTTTGTGTAAGGGGCGGGGGGGTGGCTGGCATGCGTGCGTGGGCATGGGGGTGGCTGGCATGCGTGCGTGGGTTGGTGGGGTGCCTGGCATGCATAAGTGAGCCCGCGGTGCCCCTGATTGCTGTCTGGCCCCTAATCATGTGGATGTGGCTGGCTGCCTGCCCTCCTGTTTGCCCCATCCCCAAACCCCATGCCGCAAGGCTCGTAGCTCAAGCCCCATGGCTCATGCCCCATGGCCCTTGCCTGCCAGCCTACCTGTGCTGCATACCCTTGCAGCCTTTCCTGCCTCGCCTGGCGTGGCCTGCCCTGCCCTCTCTGCCCTCCCGCCCGCCCATGCGGTCCGTTGCCACGGATGGAAAATGAGAAGAAAATAATATGGCCCCGCTGGCACCACAAATCACCTGGTTGGTCAACCAAGGGGATAGCCTGCACAATGAGACAGGAACACAGCAGACCCAGCAAAGCAAGATTCAGGTTGTAAGCCAGTGGAGATTACTTTTGACTTGCTTGATGAAGAAATACAACACACCTTCTACGGTCACACCTTCTATGAACAAATGGTTGATTGATCACCTTATACACCACGTAAACATGTTACCAGACGCGCTCTTCAGTCCAGTGAAAATCCACGTGCGAAGCAAGGCAGATTATCTTACGCAGTAAGCACCATGAATGTCAGCCACTACAGCAGTAAATGACGCCCTAAACTCATGACCAGGCAAGCATCCACAGGGGCTTTCACCGCCCAGTATATTCCAGTAAATATCATCACAGATCCTCTGGCAACGGACGTTGACACGGGAAACCCGAAGGACCATGAAGATGGCGTCCTGCACGGCTAAGAAAATGAAACGCAGACCCTTGCTACGCTATGTCTTCGCTGCGACTAGGTGAAGTCGGCCCAATGGAAACAACGCAACCGAGGAAACGCATCAAAAAGAGAGCAGGCACTATCCCGGTCATCGAAACAAACGACTCACCATCGGCATCGCCAGCGTACGTCCCGTGGCAACAAATCCAGCGTTCATTCCAATATTGCGTGACGACAACAGAAACTCGTCGGCCACACCCACGCCTTCCACGAACAGTAAACCTATTTCACTAGGCACCCAATACGTCAAGCAAAGAAGCACGATAACATAATACCTAAATCTACAACGACATTCCATTTCCAGGTCGCTAGCTATCGCAGCAGGCCATAGCGCCACTAACCTCTCCCACGCACGTGAATGCCCACCGACGGCCAGCCAGATCAGAAACAATTCAAAGGTACGCATCGAAATGGAACATTGAACGCTATAAAAGCAATGCCCACGCATTGTCCATCCCCAATTTTCCAGGCAGCGTTGACCGCCATCCCCAGCCAGCAGGAATATTAAGTGCTGTCGCAGCATGTCGCCCCCTCTCCCCCTCGCAGTCCTGGTTTATGCACGTTCGATTGCTTGGGCGCGTCCAGGCGGTCCAGCACCGCGTACTACCCAGTACCCACTTGAAAATCCTCCCAAGTCATTTTTTCCCTGCCTGGTAAGTACGGAATCTGGCAGAAATTCGTCCAGCAAGCATCATACTACTCTCCACTGCTCCAAGTCAAATTTTGCGTATAAATTTAGAATAAATATCAGTCACATCATGTTCAGACTATAACTCCGGTCTGAATCGAAAAGTGATGCGAAAACACTCAGTGAAACGGTTTCTGCACGCAATGCGGACAGGAAAACGGCCGTAACGCCCAAAATGCTACGGTTTCTAAACATTTTCTGGACGTTCCGTCGAGATGCCGCACTGAACGCTACGAAATTTTAGGACGGCGCGCTGTCGGCCTCGCGATGGGCCCAGTAACGCCCAAAATGTTACGGCTTCTAAACATTTTCTGGACGTTCCGTCGAGCTGCCGCACTGAACGCTACGAAATTTGAGGACGGCGCGCTCTCGGCCTAGCGATGGGCGCAGTAGCCGAAGTTGATCGCCACAAGGCATGGGATGTTTCGTAAGAGATGCATTCGCGCAAGAGTTTGAGGGCCGCGCAACAACTTGACATCGCGTTTCAGGTCCGTCAAACTGCCTGTGTTTTCTTGATCCTCCCATTGGCGGGCCGCCCCCCCTGCTGAACAAAGTTCTGAACCGGATCAACCCCTGCCCGCAAAAGTGCTGAACCGGATCTGGACAGATCAGACGTTTCAGCCCCCGTTCAGAACGTGTGAGACTCGATCTGCCTAGTTTGCCACTTTTCGGGCAACTGCTCCGATTGGGCGCCACCGCGGATCTCCGAATCGCCCTGACTATCGGCCGCCCTGCGCTCGCGGTTTTCGTACGGGCCACTTTTCGGGCCTCACGGTTTGACCAATTTTTTCGTCCGTGTTAATCGTAGTCACTAGAGGGGGACTAGAAGGGGACTACTAATGCATGTTCCCATCAGCTGCTATCTACAGTGCCGTAAGCGGAACCGCCCACACTAATGACTACTGTGTTTCGGCTTTCGGCACTAGTAATCGTTGTTCAGTTGTTCTGGCGGAGCCAATTTTCGGAAGAACCGTTAGGTTCGGCAGAATTGGCGAAGCTTATAAGGCCGTACACGTGAGAAAATACTGTAGGAATAGGGGATGAAATCCGTGAATCCAGATTTCCATCCACCGAATCCATCCACCGAATTCCATCCATCCACCGAATTTGTCCCTATTTGCAAGCAGAAGGGTGAGGTTCTTCCGAAAATTGGCTCCGCCGTAGAGTTTCAACGGGCAAGTTGCAAACACGCACGTTACTTGATTTACCAAGTACGCCTGGCGCCGATTCCTGAGACGGAGACGCTCGCCCGCCTTGTGTACAGCCAGTACGGCGCCGCGCCGCGCTGACCCCGCTGCCGGCCGGCAGGGTCAACCAAAAAGCCAGCCCGCCACACGTGGCCGTGCCAAGCCCAATTTTAATTGGCTTAAAGCCACACATTGGCCGAGTAAACTGAAGTTTTCTTAGTTCGAAACGCCACAAGTGGCCTAGCGCCACTTGTAACGAAAACCTTATAAAAAACACTGGTCATCTCGTAGCGGTGGTGTATCGCGCCCTGGCGGCCTGGCCTCATTCATCTCATATGTACTGGAGCAATCTCATGCTCTACTAATTAATTGTCCACTGTCCAGCCCGGCCGCGCGCTCGCTAAAATCCTTCCATGGCCTTTTCGCGGACTAATTCAGCTGTACCTTTTAGTCCGCGATGTAAGGAGGGCTTCTACCATGATGCCACCATCATATGCACGTATTAGCTATTAGAATGATCCAAATATGCCAGCGTAGCGCGCAACAAAGCCATCGCAACTGCGTGCGTGCAGCGTTTTTTATTGTTTGCAAAGCTTTGCAAAGAAAGAACGTCTGATGTCGAAGTACTAAGTTGTAAAAAACTTGCCAGAATCTATGCATGCACGCACTTATGCGAATTTCTGAAAGATGATCGAGGACGTATTCCTTTGGCGCGTTTACGCCACAATCAATCCAATGACTGCATAATTGGCGAACGCCATGGTTCCTGAAGTACATTGGGAGGTAAGCTAGCGTGCTTTGTCTATAACAAGAATCGCACAATGTCCGCATCATCCCGGTTTCACGGGCCCGACAACCTTTCAGAATCAAGAACTTGTCAATTGGTGATCACGTAACCATGGCTTGGCCAGATGGTTCCTCATCTATTTCACAGCGTACTGGCATCCGCGCATATGGACCTTTTCCTTAGGAACTGTCATGCTGTAACACGGAGATGTCTCTCTGTTGTTTTTGTTCCTGCGTCATGCTGGTCGGATGGCTCCCAGGCATGGGCACGGGACAAAGTGCTGCAAACGACGCGGGACGCAGCGGAGCTGCTGTCAAACCTTGCTCTCTCCTCATTCGGCCCAGAGGGCAGGTGTGTGTTCACGCAGGTTTGGCGGTTCCGCAAGCGGACACGTGGATAAGGGCATTGGGCTCCACCCTGCCAGTCTGGGAAATTCACGTCTGTGAATTCCTGCCCCATCTCGGGCTAGCCAATGCACGTACAGTCCCTGGCAGTTATCGTGGCCTGTGCATGCGTCACCGCTGACGTTGCCACTCGTCATAATACAATGTGCCACCTACTCGTAGTACTGCGCCAGTTCTGCCGCCAATCACGGCTTCCTTGCTAGCAAGTAAACGCAAGGTACGCATGCTTAATGGTAACAGGCATTAGCACGCAGGACCTCCACGCTGGTAGTGTGCGGAAGGTGGTGGGGCACGTGGCATGCAGCGGCATGTAAACATCGCGCAATGACAGTGCCACGCTCCCTTCCCCCCCTGTGTCCGCAGGCACCATATCATCCAGGCCAGTGACAAAGCGCAGGCGGTAACAGTTACCAGCACAAGCGGCCGGCTGGTGGAATGTAAGGCGGGCGTTTCCTTGGTGGGATGAAGCGCGCTGGTGTCATGTTACAGAAGTACGTTAGAGAGTGCCAGCATCCCCCTAGTAGTCGCCATTGCACACACACCTTGCGAAGGAATGTGTGCGGGCTCAGGGTGGGTGGCGCTTTCATCGTTCATCGTCGTGCGTGCCCACCTTCCATCGTCGTGCGTGCCCACCTTCCATCGTCGTGCGTGCCCACCTTCCATCGTCATGTGTGCCCACCTTCCATCGTCGTGCGTGCCCACCTTCCATCGTCATGTGTGCCCACCTTCCATCGTCATGCGTGCCCACCTTCCATCGTCGTGCTTGCCCACCTTCCATCGTCGTGCGTGCCCACCTTCCATCGTCGTGTGTGCCCACCTTCCATCGTCGTGCGTGCCCACCTTCCATCGTCATGTGTGCCCACCTTCCATCGTCGTGTGTGCCCACCTTCCATCGTCATGTGTGCCCACCTTTCATCGTCGTGCGTGCCCACCTTCCGTCGTCATACGTGCCCACCTTCCATCGTCATGCGTGCCCACCTTTCATGGTCGCGCGTGCCCACCTTCCATCGTCATGTGTGCCCACCTTCCATCGTCATGTGTGCCCACCTTCCATCGTCATGTGTGCCCACCTTCCATCGTCATGCGTGCCCACCTTTCATGGTCGTGCGTGCCCACCTTCCATCGTCGTGCGTGCCCACCCTTTCATCGTCATGCGTGCCCACCTTCCATCGTCATGCGTGCCCACCTTTCATCGTCATGCGTGCCCACCTTCCATCGTCATGCGTGCCCACCTTTCATGGTCGTGCGTGCCCACCTTTCATCGTCGTGCGTGCCCACCTTCCATCGTCATGCGTGCCCACCTTCCATCGTCATGTGTGCCCACCTTCCATCGTCATGCGTGCCCACCTTTCATGGTCGTGCGTGCCCACCTTCCATCGTCGTGCGTGCCCACCCTTCCATCGTCGTGCGTGCCCACCTTCCATCGTCATGTGTGCCCACCTTCCATCGTCATGCGTGCCCACCTTCCATCGTCATGCGTGCCCACCTTCCATCGTCGTGCGTGCCCACCTTCCATCGTCATGCGTGCCCACCCTTTCATCGTCATGCGTGCCCACCTTCCATCGTCATGCGTGCCCACCTTTCATCGTCATGCGTGCCCACCTTCCATCGTCATGCGTGCCCACCTTTCATGGTCGTGCGTGCCCACCTTTCATCGTCGTGCGTGCCCACCTTCCATCGTCATGCGTGCCCACCTTCCATCGTCATGCGTGCCCACCTTCCATCGTCATGCGTGCCCACCTTCCATCGTCATGCGTGCCCACCTTCCATCGTCATGCGTGCCCACCTTCCATCGTCGTGCGTGCCCACCTTTCATCGTCATGCGTGCCCACCTTGCAGTGGTGGAAACGGTGTCGATGGCAGCTGGGAGGAGCAGGCAGGCCTCCATGGTGTTCACATCATGCACGCATTCAATCTTGCCTCTAGCGTACGGCAGCAGGTCCTGGCACCGTGCCTTAACTTGTCTGATAGGCAGCGCCTACAGGGGCTTGCTGTCGGGTGGTGGAGGGCCACGATGGCCACTAGCGCATTCTGCACCCATGGATGTCGCCCCCCAAGTGTATCGCCCAACATGCATGTTGCCAGGGCCTCCAGGCCTGCCACCCCACACGCCGCCAGCCAGCTTTATCATAGCAAAAGGGTGGCGCCCCACACAAGCAGACATATTGTGTGCTGCTTCTCTCTTGTGTCGTCTCTCTTGTGTCGACTTGTCTCTGGCACCTGGCAGCAACAGCGACATTGGAGGGTGTGGACTTCTTCCACCAATGGAATAAAATGAGAAGCTAGAAAGTGTGTTTCTGGTTCTGAAGTAAGTAACAAGTGTGTGTAAACTTCTCACCATTGTCGCACCCTTCAGGTACTGCTGGCACGCCCCGTAAGTTTGTTCCTATGACCATGCTGCTGGCCCCACACACACATCACGACTTAATGGTGGCAAAAATTTGGATGCAAGGGCGAATGGATGGATGTCTCTATGGATGGCTGCCTGTATGGGTGGGCGGGTGGCCGCTCGTGTGACACATGCGTGTGGTTCCGCAATGTGCCTGGTTGGACGGGTGCGTGCCTGAGCTTGTGGCCGCGTGGTTTCTTGCGCCAGGCATCCGGCTAGAGCAGCCCATCGCCCGACTGCTGGTCAACGGCACCGCCAAGAGCGTGCACGCCGCGTTCGGGGATGGGGGGCTGTTCTCCCTGTACATGGCGTCACGGTGGGCTTTCATTCTCTCTACTACCAAGTAATTTTATTATTTCAATGTGTTTGTTATTAGGGTGGCTGTGCATGGCTGAGTTTTTGTGTGAATGGGTGGGTGGGTGTGGGTGTGCATGGCTGAGTGTGGTTGTGGATGGGTGAGTGTGGCTGTGCATGGTTGAGTGTGACTCTGGATGGGTGGGTGTGGTTGTGCATGGCATCAGGGGGGTGGTGACACTGCGTGAGGGATCTGCCCGGATGACTTCCGCCAGACAGTAGGTGAATGTGCTTGCAAGTCATGGAGGCCTTGTTTGCTGGCTGGCCACATTCCACAAACCAGTGCCCTGGGAGTGAGCCATCTCCCAATCATGAAGATGCCTCTCCAGGCAAATTTGCGGCACAAAGCCATAAAGTGAGCTGTCATTTACTGGACAGCACCACCTCTGCATCCCTGCATCCCTGCATCCCTGCATCCCTGCATCCCTGCATCCCTGCATCCCTGCATCCCTGCATCCCTGCATCCCTGCATCCCTGCATCCCTGCGTTGGTCGCTAGTCCTTTGGACGCGCTTGTGTTACCTGGGGCCTATCTCCCAAGCAAGATCTCATGGAGGTTTTCGTGGGTGCGTACCTCCAAGACCCACTAGTGAGCGGAAATTTGCCGGCAGGAACAGAGGATGACAGAATTATGGATGTTAGAAACCAGATTCTCTGTCGAGTGCAAGAGTTATCCAGCGCAAGTTCTTGCTGAGGAATCCATGATTGCAACCGTTTGTCGCGTGTGTACTGTTGCCGACCGCAGGCTGGTGGCGTTGGCGCTGGAGCGCAGCACAGAGGGCGCCGCACGCCTGCAGATGACTGACGGCTTCAACACAGCGCTGCAGTGGTGGGTGTCGCACGAGCAACAAAGTGACTAACGGCGCCACGCTGGTGGTGTAGCACTGCAGGGCTGGGTATCTTCGAGCGCGGGTTCGATGAGGAAGCACGAAAATGGGTTGCACGAGAGAGGCAGGGTGCTAGAATGGTGCATGCGACGAGATTCGATAAGCGAGCGCGAGAGTTAGAGAAAATCGTTTGGGCGGCTTGGAGCTGGCCTGCAGAGCATCCTTGGACGCTTTCCGTGGGGTGCGCGCGCCGCAGTGTGGCGCGCCCATCCTTGGATGTCTTCTCGCGGATTACCCTGTGGATTTACCATGTGGATTTACCATGTTACCATGTGGATTTACCCTGTGGATTACCCGGTGGACTTAGCCGTCCCTCTGCAAGCTAGGTCGACTCTCGTCCCGTCAGCTCGTAAAACTCCTTTGTCAAGGTTGGTCGGTCGGACATGTCCCCCTATGCGCATGGCATGGGATGGCCTGCCAATCAGTCCGCGTTGACAGCACAATCCGGTTTGTTACTTGCAACTGGCGTGGGCGTGTCGTCAACCCAGGCAGTGTATGGGGCCTTTCCCTTAGTAGTCCTTTATGTCGTGCAAAGTAAACTTGGCAGCAAGCAGACCACATGCTAGTGGTATATGTATACATCAGAGCACATGCTTGTGGTATGGGTATACATCAGAGCACATGCTAGTGGTATGAGTATACATCAGAGCACACGCTAGTGGTTTAAGTATACATCAGAGCACATGCTAGTGGTATATGTATACATCAGAGCACATATTAGTTCATATTGAGGCTGTGCTGGGGTCATTCATTCACGCGCCTTGGTTGGGAGAGTCACGGGGTACCAACTGTTGCGTAGGTACCTTTAGGTGCTGGGGTCATGCTCGGTGGCCACACACTGAGGGTAGTGGGGACATGGGGCCGTGCCCCACCCGCAACCCTCATCATGTCCCCACTTCTCCTGTCTTTGTGCGCATCCACCAGCGTGGCATGGCAGCGGCGCCCTGGCAGCGTCTGCCCTGAGGCACGGCATGGCTTGCTGAGAGCTGTTTTGTGGAGTTGCCATGAGCAAACACATTTTTTCCAGAAGTTGTTCCGTGGCTACCATGGTCATGACCCAGATACGCGCTGCCCGTGGTATACGCTGCCGCCATTGGCTACGTTTTCAGCATCAGCTGCCCGATTCCACGTTGTAGTCAGCCACGCGTGACCCCTCATTCGTCCCTGTTTGTCGTGCCGGCAGGTGTGCGGAGCATCTTTCGGAGCGCTCGTCGCAAGGGGGGGAGGCTGCGTGCTCGTGCCCATTTTGCCCTGAAGCCGCTGGCGCTAGCGGTGGCAGCCGTCATTCCGAGGAGGGCGGCCATGATACTTGCGACGGTGGGCCATGCTGCTGCCACCTGGACGAGATGCATGAGGTCAGTAACTAGTGCTCGGTACATTGTGTAAGGCACTGTAGCTCTGCTGGTCCCTGCATTCTCAATTTCTGGGTGAAGTGCTGATGGGCACACTCTAGGCCTCTGTATGGGTGGGGTGAAGGGTGAAACTGCGGCGAACCGGTCATTGCGTCTAGTATCATGGGGAAGGGGTGTTGGGCTATCATGGGGAAGGGATGTTGGGCTATCATGGGGAAGGGGTGTTGGGCTATCATGGGGAAGGGGTGTTGGGCTATCATAGGGAAGGGGTGTTGGGCTATCATAGGGAAGGGGTGTTGGGCTATCATAGGGAAGGGGTGTTGGGCTATCATGGGGAAGGGGTGTTGGGCTATCATTGGGAATGCAGGGCGTAAGCAAGGAACATACGTCAAGGCATCGCTCAACGCCATTCACAGCGAGCTGTGGTCAGCCAGGCGGTCAGCCAATGGAGAGCCCGCATGAGGGGGGGGGGGGGGGTTGTGCATATGCCCCATGTGGCTCTCTGTGCTCATGTCTTGCGACTCGTTTTCTTGCGACGACCACAGATACTCGTCGGTGATGACACACACCCCGACGCCCTGTGGTTGCTGACGCCACCTCCCCCTGCCCCCTATCACCCACCTGCTTCCTTCCTTGCGGGGTCATCACCGCAGAAGCGGGGTCACGCCTGTTGCCCCGATGGCCAAGGCACAGACCGCGGCCAACCCATGGAGCAAGGCATGGGTAGTCCTTTGCACGCAGGGGGGGCTGTCCATGGTGCAGCGGACACCAGGGCGCTCAGGGACATCAAGGGTCCCTCACGCAGCTCTGGTGATGGGCCGTCTGCGGCGCCTGCCGCAGCTAATCGGATAGAAGAGCCACCGCCGGCGGACAACAAAAGCATGAGGGCAGTTTCGAATGCCGGCATTACGGAACTGATGGGCCATTCACATGGTGGCGGCTGCGGCCGCTCATTGCGCCTGCCCATCCGCTGGGACGACCTGGGCACTGTGCTGGCGCTGGTTCGCACGGTGCTGGCCCCAAAGAAGGTAGGGTGACACTGAAGGCAAAGTCTGCTTCTATGAGGAGGAGGATGGCACCTGTAGGCCCCCCATCCCGATCCTCCTGCTAGGTGCAGCCATGCGCACTTGGCGGCCCATCCCAGCATTCCTGCGGGATGGAATAAAAGCCTGGCTGCGCTGTCAGCTCCCGCATCGCTGCACTTGCGCAGGCCCTCACCTCGGCTACCTGCAGGTGGTGACCAGGATCCCTTACCTTGGTCGTGAGTAGGATCCCCTTACCCTGGTTCGCAGGCTCGCCCCGGCTAAGCATCCTCAGTGCTTTGCCGTCCCTGCGTGCGGGACATGGAGGGCAGGGCAGGGGCAGTGGACGTTTCCTTTGCGCACATGGGCCCATATCTTCTCCCCTACTGCTGATGAAGGGCCGTCTCTGCAACTTTCTGTCTGCAGATCATCCCCAGTGCCTTTGGAGTAGGCAAGGAATAGCAGAGGGAGTAGGCAAGGAATAGCAGGCAAGGAATAGCAGAGGGAGTAGGCAAGGAATAGCAGAGGGAGTAGGCAAGGAATAGCAGAGGACCGTTGGGAGATGAGCCAAGAAGGTTGTACACAGACCATCTCTGCGCCTAGGAAGCAGGTCAATTCATGTCCCCATGAACAAGCCCACGGCCAGGCCCCACCCCCCATCTCTCTTCCTGTTGTAAAAATTGTGCGCCGCGACACCCCTGTGCTTGTGCAACATCCCTGTCCATCATGGCACGGAACCCCACAGGCCTACCCCGCATGCGTGGCCCTCGCTTGGCACCTGTAAGGCTCGCTGTCCTCCCTAGGCTTTGCGAGTGAAAGGGTCCGGAGTCCATCAGTTTAGCCCGACTCCCGTTCACAGCAAGCGATCTACGTGCTGCCCCTACCCTGTGATGCAAACACAGCGTGGATGCACGCAATGCACCTTTTCCCCTTCATGCCCGCAATGCATGCCATGCATCTTATGCAAGGCCCCTCGGCTTCCCCCACCCTGGGTGATGTGCCTCCCATCTGTTGCCTCATGGCACACCCCCTACTTGGGTCATGCGACCTTTCCCCCTTGGTTATTGCATGGCCCTTCCCCTTCAACAACGCGACACCTGCCCCTTTCGGCCCTTGTGCCCTCGCCAGGTCGCCTGCTTGAGGACCCCCTCTAGTGTCCGCCTCTTCGCCGTCGTCGTCGCGCAAGCTTTCATCGCGTCCCTTCCCTCGGGCACCCCGCATGCCGCCGACGCCAGCAGCGCCCCGACCGGTCCCTGTGTACGCATACTGCCCGTCCAGGGTCCCCCGCCGGACAAGTCGTGCTGCATCGAAGGCGTGCTGCTCGACACCCCCTGCCCTCCCAATGGTGCGCTTTCCTGTGCTACCCATGGTGGGCCCTCCTCCCAAAGGTTTCCCACATGGCCTTGGCTTCGCCTGGTCTCCAACATCTCCTTCGCGTGTATTGGGGAAACGATATAGTCGATGAAGCTTGCTCCCTTTGATTGCTTGCGGGCTCCCTTGTATCCCTATGACACACCGCCCGCAGCTGCCTATCTACCTGCCTGTGCTCCCATGATCCTTTTATATGCTGCGCGGCTACCCTAGCCCTCACCCCGGTGATTTTCTGCCCACCCCATATAACCTGCATCGTCCCAGGTGCATCGCCCTGATCACAGCGAGGGCGACAAGGGCAACCTTTACATCTCCCCATGGGACATCTCTCCAAGCATTTTCATCACCTTTGGGGGGGGCATCAGTGTCCTCTGCATGCTTCCCTCTTGCACCTCTCATGCAATAGCGGCCTCAGGCAATAGCGGCTGTGTAGCCATGCCACGGTGTATCGATGTCGATGCCCCTTGTCGATGTCTATCTCATTCGCTACAGAACCGGATCGCTTTGGTCTGTCGTGCTTGTCCCCCTGATGCATCCAACAACCTGCAGTCCTCCCGCTGGAGGGTGCGCGCGTCGCTCTGTTCGGCGTCCCCCTGGACCTGGTGCCTGTCCCCTCCCCAGGGCCCCCCGCAACCTCCTCCTCCTCCAGCACATGGGATAGTGTTTCCATGCTGACGCCCGCCCCCGTGGTCATGGAGGCACACGTGGGCAGTGAGGGGCCGGGGGCGAGGGCAGGATGGGCCGCCACCGCCGCCGCATCCCAGCTGGCCCAGCTCAAGCAACTGGCGGATCAGCTCAAGGCGCTGGGTGTCACTGTAGTGGGATGCCAAAAGCTGATCCACCCGCACGTCAAGGTACCTCGAATGCTTGCTACTTGCTGTCACCCATTTGGGGAATCATGTCTTGGCATCATAGCCTTGGGCAACACGACTCGGCATAAAACTGGACACACACACACACACACACACACACACACACACACACACACACACACACACACTTCACTGGCAGTGGAGCACTGGAGGCGCCAACCTTGCATGGGCGCAGTACCTTGCTCCACTAGGCTTGTGTGGTGGGTCTGGTATAGTATCCATGGCTCCGTTCAGGTCATACTCCACGCGGCTCCACGCGATGTGCTCCCTTTCATTGGCCCCCTTCTTCTCACTGGCTGCATCATGGTAGGCATCCATCGCTGCATCACGGTAGGCATCCATCGCTGCAGCATGGTAGGCATCCATCGCTGCATCATGGTAGGCATCCATCGCTGCATCATGGTAGGCATCCATCGCTGCAGCATGGTAGGCATCCATCGCTGCATCACGGTAGGCATCCATCGCTGCATCATGGTAGGCATCCATCGCTGCATCACGGTAGGCATCCATCGCTGCATCACGGTAGGCATCCATCGCTGCATCATGGTAGGCATCCATCGCTGCATCATGGTAGGCATCCATCGCTGCATCATGGTAGGCATCCATCGCTGCAGCATGGTAGGCATCCATCGCTGCATCATGGTAGGCATCCATCGCTGCATCATGGTAGGCATCCATCGCTGCATCATGGTAGGCATCCATCGCTGCATCACGGTAGGCATCCATCGCTGCATCACGGTAGGCATCCATCGCTGCATCATGGTAGGCATCCATCGCTGCATCATGGTAGGCATCCATCGCTGCATCACGGTAGGCATCCATCGCTGCATCACGGTAGGCATCCATCGCTGCATCATGGTAGGCATCCATCGCTGCATCATGGTAGGCATCCATCGCTGCATCACGGTAGGCATCCATCGCTGCATCATGGTAGGCATCCATCGCTGCATCATGGTAGGCATCCATCGCTGCATCACGGTAGGCATCCATCGCTGCATCATGGTAGGCATCCATCGCTGCATCACGGTAGGCATCCATCGCTGCATCACGGTAGGCATCCATCGCTGCATCATGGTAGGCATCCATCGCTGCATCACGGTAGGCATCCATCGCTGCATCACGGTAGGCATCCATCGCTGCATCATGGTAGGCATCCATCGCTGCATCACGGTAGGCATCCATCGCTGCATCATGGTAGGCATCCATCGCTGCATCATGGTAGGCATCCATCGCTGCATCACGGTAGGCATCCATCGCTGCATCATGGTAGGCATCCATCGCTGCATCACGGTAGGCATCCATCGCTGCATCATGGTAGGCATCCATCGCTGCATCACGGTAGGCATCCATCGCTGCATCATGGTAGGCATCCATCGCTGCATCACGGTAGGCATCCATCGCTGCATCACGGTAGGCATCCATCGCTGCATCACGGTAGGCATCCATCGCTGCATCACGGTAGGCATCCATCGCTGCATCACGGTAGGCATCCATCGCTGCATCATGGTAGGCATCCATCGCTGCATCATGGTAGGCATCCATCGCTGCATCATGGTAGGCATCCATCGCTGCATCACGGTAGGCATCCATCGCTGCAGCATGGTAGGCATCCATCGCTGCATCACGGTAGGCATCCATCGCTGCATCATGGTAGGCATCCATCGCTGCATCACGGTAGGCATCCATCGCTGCATCACGGTAGGCACATCCGTCGTGGTTCCTGTGATACCTCGTCCATCTGTGCAAACAGTGTGACCTTTCTCTGTCGGCATCGGCGCTCTTGTCGACACCACAGGTGTCATGACCTGCCACAGCAGTCACGGATGCCCCGCGTTGTAACCGCTCTCTGCGGGGCTTCGTGCCTGTGTTTGCGTCCTCTCTCACTACTGCTTGTGCCCGCACCCCAGGAGTACCTGTTGCGACTGGGCATGCTTCCTTTGGAGCGACTGTCCATCCTCCACATCGGGGCGGTGGCGCGACTATCGGGTGCGCTGGTGGCGATGAGCCCGCGCCTCCCAGCCAGCAGGGCCCAAGCGGTCGCCGTGTTGGGGTGGTTGGGGCGGGTGCAACGCATGGACGTGGCTGGAAAAAGGTACGGATGGGGGCCTGTTTTTTGCCATCGAAAGGCACGCCCCTGTCAAGACATCCAGATACGTGCATGCATTCTCCACCTGCACGCGCGCGCACACACACACACACACACACACACACACACACACACACACACACACACACACACACACGCACGCACGCACGCACGCACGCACGCACGCACGCACGCACGCACGCAGGCACGCACGCACGCAGGCAGGCACGCACGCACGCACGCACGCACGCACGCACGCACGCAGGCACGCACGCAGGCAGGCAGGCACGCAGGCAGGCGCGCACGCACGCACGCACGCACGCACGCACGCACGCACGCACGCACGCAGGCAGGCACGCACGCACGCACGCACGCACGCACGCACGCACGCACGCACGCACGCACGCACGCACGCACCCACGCACGCACGCACGCATGCACACCCACCCACCCACCCACCCACCCACCCGCCTACCCACCAACCACGCACACCACGTGTCACCATTTTTCCTTTCTGTTTTGACTTTCTTGCAAATGGCATGTCCTTCATCGTGCTTGGCCTTGCCGATCGGCTGCTCTCCGTGCTGTTCTTTCTTTATCTTTTTTTTCTGCGATACGCTCGGACGCCACGCCAGCTCGTGGTCCTCTGCTGCCTATCGCCACAAGTCGCCGGCGCACAGCTCTGTCAGTGCCCCACTGGTGCTACGAGCCCTGCTGACGCTGCTGGCGCATCGCGTCCCCCATGGACCGTATGTTCGGATTGGTGTGCATGTGTCGGTGAATGTGTCCGGTGCCCCGCAGCTATCTCCACCTGGTGGCCGCTGCCAGCATGCCCTCATGTGTCCGTGCGGCACCAGTCACCACGCTGGTCGTGTGCGCCCTCAGCGAGGCAGCGCTGGACGAGCTGGCATACGTCACCGCGGCCGGGTGCCGGTTATTAGAGCGCGCGGTGCAGACACCGGTGGCGGTCCCTGGGGGAGGGTGAGCTTACTGCTGGTTGGTTCATGTGTGGCGGTGCTGCAAGGACTACAGCTGATGTACAAGTTGCGTGGAGCTTGAGACGAAAATCTGAGGATGCAGGTCCTGTTGCTCCTGGCGAACCGTCATCTCCGCGCCATTCTCGGTCGTGCATGCTGCCTTGTTGCACTATTTGCCTTTTCGTTCATGAACCATCGCACCGGTTGACGCGCCTCATCAAGCTGCGTTGTCCCCTACTTGTATGACCCGCTACGGCCAACCCCCACACCTGGCAGGTGCTTCGAATCCCTACTGGCCCACCACCTTCGTAGCCGGCTGCAGCGCCTTTCCGTTGGCAGCACACAGGGATGCAAGCTTGGGAGCAGAGGGACAAGGCACGGCGACGGCAGCAGTCACTCACAGCCATACCATGATGCACGCCAGAGCAGCTGCCCTGGCATTATAATGGCTTCAACAAAACAGGCAACAGCCTGGGAGGCACGTAGCATGCAACCAGCGATGGGGGCAGGGGCGCACGTCGATCCCATGTGGTCGCATGGTGTGCTGGCATTTGCTATCGCACTGGAGGAACTGGCATCCGCGTTGGTGCCCGCGAACACCCACGCCAATGTGACTGAGGGCCACACGCCTGGCCCTCCCTGGGACCCTCAGGATCCAGGTCAGCAGCCGCCACAGGGACACCAGCACGAGCTCCGCGCGCTTATCGATGGCGCACGCACGAGGGATGACATGGCCCGTGCAATTGTGCGCGCAAATAGGTATCCTGCGTGGGTGCAGTGCCCCGCTTGTCACCATGGCGGTGCTGCTTTGTGGCCGTTTGCGGGCTTACAACCTGCACAAGGCAGCCCTCGGCTTTACATGCCACAGGAGGGTGGCCGTTCCCCTGCCTCTGGAATGGCTGGCACGAATGCAAGCAGCAGTCACGTGGGACTCATGGGCAAGGCTGGTAGTAACTCTGACAGTGGATTACCGACGGGAAATAATGTGAAGAACTTTTGTGGGTGGGTCTCAGGTGATGCTGCTATCTCTGTTGTGGCATCATATCGTACTCCAGCAGGCAGCTGTACAGATCACACCAATGCCATAGCTCCTGGGATGCCAGAAGCACATGAGGAGACGCTTATAAGTCATAGCCATGACGGGAGCAATGAGAGGCGCTTGATCCATGCAGACGTGCTCGACCTCCTGTCCTGCAAGATGGCAGCGTTGCAGGCAGCTGTGGAAGTGGCTGTTATGGCATTGCGGGTGGATTCCATCAGACATTTCACAGGTTGACTCTTATGCCATGTCCTTTGATCCCTCATCTTGAACACCTGTTTGGGGTTAGCTACAGGGAAGCATCCACCACACGTAATGGCACCAACCCGAGGCCTTATTGCACACCCAAAGTTGTGCCTATTCACGGAATGATGTGCAGAGAGAGTACTCCGTGGCTTGCCTACCCACTGGGCAGTGAAGGAAGCTTGGGCGCCCTAGCTCCAGGGCTCTTTAAATTCTGGTTACTCCCGTTCCTAAATGTTTTCGAAGGGTTTGGCGGTTGGGATTAAAGCTCTATGGCGCAGTTTGTTATTATATTCACAAATCGTCATGAGCGTGGATCAGATAAGGCACGCGTGATATCAAGCTTCTTTTTATGCATTGTTTATGCAGATATCAGGCTTACGCTGGTCATCTCACTGGTATATTCCTTAGTTATCAGCTATGCATGAATGCGCTAGCTTTGCTGTAGCAGGCTGCGGTGTCCTGCATTGTGCCTGCATGTCTTGCGCGGAAAACACTACAAGCAAGGGAAAATAATCAATACAAGACAAAGTGTAGTCATGCATGGAATCGATGGGGACCCCCTTCGATTGAGCATAATTAAAGAAAATGTCCATTTTGATAATGAGCCATGGCTGATCGATCTAATGCATGCCTTGCATAACAGTGATCACGTCGTCTTTCCTCTCACACAACTACCCTAGGTAGTCCTTCCACGGCGTTGGATCGCCATGCATCCAGGCATATGTAGTTGTCTTGTATACATGTATGCCCCCATTGCCCATCTAATCAGGCGCATGTAATGTTAATTAATTAACTAATTAATTAATAAATAGACACGTGACTGCGTCACGTGAGCATAAGTCCTCAGTGGGAGGGGAACATGAGATGGAATGGATTAAATTAAATTAAATTAAATTATAACATGCCTCCGTGGGGAGGTCATGTAGCACATATTTCATGATGGATGGGGTGGAGGAAGCCGCGTGATCGAACTATCCTAACTCTATCTAGAAAAGCCTAACTACACTACTCATCAAAACGCCTCCTCCGCTTGGGGGGAGGTGGCTTGCCCACAGGGTCGGGCGTGTGTGCCTTGACAATCTTCTTCCACCGCTCCTTGTCCTGCATGGCAGTCCAAAGACGGGAGAGAGAGTGGATGCGGTACTCAAACTGGGCTGGGACCACTAGGTCGTCCAGCAACATCTGGGTATAGGTCATGGCATGTTTCCCTACCTTTTTAGGAATGTTCTTGGGGCCAGGCCAGGTCAAAATGTGCCGCCCCGGTTGGCCGAGCCGCTGGGGACCGGCCAGACCAAGGGCGGTGTCGACCTGGCTGGTGCGAGCAAGATGTCCTACAAATGCTATCCTACGCTGTCTAATCTCGTCCGAAATACGCGGCATACCGTGATACAAAGACTCTAAGGACCTACGCTGAGAAAACCCGACATTCAGGACCTGTCGGAGCATCCGGGTTACCGTGCCGTCTAGCTTGGCTGCCAGTGTTGCCGTGAGTGTCCATGCCTCGGCGCCATACGTGAGCACCGTGAGGACGAGGACCTTGAAGAGCATGCGCTTGCGGTGCTCGTCCAGGCCCTTGGAGCGCCAGTAGGTGTTGAGCGAACGGAGCTTGGCCCAGGAAAGGCCGATGCGGGTGTCCACATCGTCGGCAGTGTCCGGAAGCCAACTCCCCAACAGCTTGAAGCGGTCGCGGAGTGGGACCTCCGTCCCGTCTAGCAGGCGCGGCAGCGGTGGGCGACTGGAGGCCCCAATCACCATCGCCTCAGTTTTGACACTAATCTCCAACCCCACCGCCCTCGCCTCCAGGCCCAGACAGTCCAGCCAGGTCTGAATGTGCTCGGGGCGCGCGATGAGGGTGGTGTCGTCCGCGTAAATCAGGTCAGCCAGGCGGTAACCCGTGCTAACCCCGCCGTGCCCACGCTCGTTAAGGATGTCCAAGCCTGGCTCGAACCCCTTAAGAGCAGTAAAGCGCGCACGTGCCTGGCGCATGACGTGGTCCACGACAATAATGAACAGGTATGGAGACAGGACACAACCTTGCCACACCCCGTGGTGAAGGGGGAATGGTGGGGTGGTGCCTTCCGCAGTCCGCACTACTGCCTGTGAGCCCTCATACAGTCGGCGAATGGCAGCAATAAACGCTGGTGGCACGCGGTCCAGAGCTAGGATGGCCCAAAGAGCCTCCCAGAGGACCGTGTCAAAGGCCTTGATATAGTCAACAAAAATGAGGACCAGCGGCAAACTGTCAGGGGGAAGGCGACGCACCTCCTCCATCAACCGGCGCGCGACAAACACAGCCATGACAGTGTTACGACCACTACGGAAACCCATCTGAGACTCACCCAGGTGTGGGTCCAGCGCGGCGCGGAGCCTGTGCAGCATCATGCGCATGAAGACCTTCAGCGCGGCGCTCTGGAGGCAGACACCCCGGTAGTTACCGGGGTCAGCAGCAGAGCCCTTCTTGTACAGCATGACGCGGATGGCCGTCTGCCACTCAGCAGGCGGAGGCTCGTCAGAGAGCAGGACACGGTTGCAGAACGCCAGCAGAAGAGATGGAATGGATGGTGTAAGCTATCTAGGTCCTAGTTACAGGGGTGTGGGCACCGCGGCCCGAATCGCTATGAATGCCTTACGCGGTCACACGCGGAGCCCCCACAGACTTCCAAGGGGTGGTCTCCTTCATTACTACTTGCCATCTATCCTCCTTGCGTACCATCTGCCTCCATATTACAGACAAACCAGGAGGCTGCCCGGGCGTGAGCCCGTCGCGTCTAGTGTAGCACATGTCCATGCCGAGTCTATCACGAAAAGTCCACGGGTGGCGGCCCCCTGCCACGCGCGGCCTGGGGCACGCCAGGTGAGGACATATCGCCCAGGCTGGGCGGGTTTGGTGCCAGCTAGCTAGTCTATCTTATGTGTCTACCTGATCTGTGCGGGCCAGGTGCCCGGCTAGGCCCAGGTGCCTGTGCCTAATAATGTGGGAAACATAGGGCAAATCAGCGTACAAATCCTCATTAAGTACTAATGTGCAAACCAAAGGGGCCTTGCGCAGCATCTCAAGTGGTGACGGTGACGTCGAGTCATTGTTCCAGCTCCTGCGTCAGTGTCCAGGTCTCGGCGCCGTAGGTCAGGATCGTCAGAATGACGACCTTGAAGAGGTCACGCTTGACGATCCGGGGTAGGGCGGGGTTGCTCCACCAGCGGCGGTGGTCATGGAGGTGCGCCCACGCCATGCCGATCCGTGTCATCAGGTCGTCCTCGCAGTCGGGAAGCCAACTGCCGAGCAGCTTGAAGCGGCCTGAAATGTTAATTATTTAATTAGTAAATTAATTAAACTCGTGCTCCCGTTGGGGAGTCGCGGAGCACCGGAGTGCTTTTAATCCCTGTGTGTGCGCTCGCAACAGGAAGAAAGGGCAGAGACCCCCTTTCTCCTTCATGCCATGCAGAGGCATGCCACAGCAGCATGCAATCGGACACGATAGACAATGCGGCAAGTTCTGTGGGTACAATAAGACCTGTGTGAGCATATCATAACAAGGAGCGTGGGCAAGTTAGCTGATCATAGCCAGGACGTAGCATGCATGGCTGTAAAGGGCTAAGCTAGGGCTAGGGCTGGTTGCCGGTGTACCGTGCACGCGTTAGCGGTGCACGTGACTAGGTATGGATGGTGGCTCGGCTAGGCAAACATTCTAGGCATGGCTGCCATGGCGGCAGTGGCTACCAATGATTACAAGCTAGGGCTATTCTAGCCCGCAGGGGGCGTCCACATCTTGTGGTTGATCATCAGGTCCCCGCCCCTCCAGTACACCTTAATTGGGCTTCTGAGGGTCCTGCTTGTGGCGGAGGTATTTGGGCCACAGGTCGCGTCGCTGCTGCTGCTGCTGAGTGGGGGTCAGGTCGTCGTCCACCGTCCAGGTGAGGTCGTGCAACCTCTTGCGATGATCGAGAAAGGAACCGCTGCTTGTCCTCAGGGGAGGGGAAGGTGAGCAGGACTGGTGGGGGGGCCGCCTTGTCCTGTGAGTGGGGAAGGCGGTGGCACCAACGCAGTTCTACCTCACCTACCAGGCCCATGCATTAGGGGAAGAAGCTGGTCCTTGAGCTCGTACGTCGGCAAGGGTGGCGAGAGACTATCATCTGCCCGGCGGCTGGGTGGGCTGGGCTGCGATGGTGGCCGTCTGCGCTGCAATCGCTATTCGCTGGGACCTGCGCGGCCAGGGCGTCGGTTTTGGCGGTGATGGATTCTAGCTGGCCGCACTTGCCCTCCACCTGATTTCAGTTTAGGCGAGAGACAAACGTGCAGCATGCGCGCCTCAGATGCCTGCGCCGCGGTCTGCAGCGCCGTGAGCTGAGGTTGGCATCTCAGCAGAGATATCGGTAACTCTCTGCATGGGCAAAGCATGACTCAATATCTCTACAGCTATTGCATGGGCGGGTGTGGGCCCATCACGTAGGCATACATGGCCACGTCGCTAAGCTTTTCTAGTCTACACTAAGTTGCTATATAGTCCCTAGGCTGGAGTGGCTGGGGTGGATGAGGCGGCAGTGGCCATGCAGGGCTTGTGGGCGACGTAGATGTCCGCCCCCCTCTCGACAGTAGACCGGCTTCTCGATCCCCTGCGGTCTGCCGGAGCTGGAGGTAGGTACGTCGGCCATGGCTCCCGTCGCCGTTGTTGCTGCGTCAAGGTCAAGTCGTCGTCCAGCGTGTAGGTCCCCCCAAGCCGCTTGCAACGCTTGAGGAACTCCATCTTATCCGCTGAGCGGTGACAGTGTCAAAGGTGAGGAGCAATGGGGAGGGGCCAGCCAGCTATCCCGCGAGCGGGTAAGGCGAGTCAAACAAAGGGAGGTGCCCCCCGCGGCTTGCCCTTACCAGTGAGAGCCATGGGGACAAGGATTTTGTTCTCAAACGCCGTGGCAAGGGTCTCGGAGGTCTCGTCCTGCAGCTGCATGGTCGAAGTGCTTGGCGATGACGTTAAGGCCGCGCTTGTCGAGCTCGCGGCGCCTCCTCGCGGAGGTCGAGCATCTGCTGCTTAAGCTGGGCGGCGATGGCGGAGGTGGTGGTGGTGGTGTGGTTCATCAGCATGGCTGCCCAGGTCTGGATGGGAGGTGCATCGCCGGCAGGGCCAGCAGGGGCTGGCCGGGCGGCGATGTCCTTTACCGCCTGGGCAGTGATGCCTGCATTGTTTTGCAGGCATGCATTCGATGGCCGGCGATGGCGTTGTCCTGGAGGCGCTTGTCGATGGCGAGGAGCTGGGCAGTGAGGGCGTCGGTGGTGCCGGGTGGCGGTGGAGGCGAGGAGCTTGGAGGTGGCGGTGGTGGTGGAGCAGAGGAGGGGAAGCTCAGCAGCCAGGGTGCCGCCCTTGGCCGCAACATGGGTGTCATCCCTGAGATGATTGCCACAATTTAATACTGCGCAATAGCTTCGGATGTTCCGTTATATCAGCGTGTGCACACGTTATATCAGCGTGTGTAGAAAGACGAATCGATTGTGATAGTCGCGGCAAAATTTGGCGCCCAACCGTGGAATTATGGGAGCCGCCGTCAGCCATGGCTATCTCGTGGTGGCATGCATGGCTATCTCGTGGCATGTAAGCTATTGATGTTGTAGATAGATTAGACCGGTAGGATTGTGTGTCCCCATCCATCCATCCATCCATCGGGGTTAATGCTCCGTGACTCCCCAACGGGAGCACGAGTCTAATTAATTAAAGTCTAATTAAAAAGCTATATCATATAAGCCCCGAGCACATTCACACCTGGCTGGACTGTCTGGGCCTGGAGGCGAGGGCGGTGGGGTTGGAGATTAGTGTCAAAACTGAGGCGATGGTGATTGGGGCCTCCAGTACACCGCCGCTGCCGCGCCTGCTCGACGGGACGACGGTCCCGTTCCGCGATCGCTGAAGCAAACTGTTACGGGGAGCTGGCTCCCTGACACCGCCGACGATGTGGACACCCGCATTGGCCTGGCCTGGGCTAGGCTCCGTTCGCTCAACACCTACTGGCGCTCCAAGGGCCTGGGCTGAGCACCTCAAGAGCATGCTCTTCAAGGTCCTCGTCCTCACGGTGCTCACGTATGGCGCCGAGGCCTGGACACTCACCCCCACACTGGCAGCTAGGCTAGACGGCACAGTTTACAGGATGCTCCGACAGGTCCTGAACGTAGGGTTTTCCAAGCGCCCGTCATCAGAGTCTTTGTATCAGGGCATGTCTCGTATTTCGGACGAGATTAGACAACGTATAGGATAGCATTTGTAGGACACCTTGCTCGCACCAGCCAGGTCGACACCGCCCTTGGTCTGGCAGGCCCCCAGCGGCTTGGCCAGCCAGGGCGGCACATTCTGACCTGGCCTGGCCCCACGGGGGGCATTCCCAAAAGGGTAGGGAAACATGCATGCCACGAACTACATCCAGATGTTGCTGGATGACCTACTGGTCCCAGCCCAGTTTCAATACCGCATCCACTCTCTCTCCCTTCTTTGGACTGCCATGCAGAACAAGACGCGGTGGCAGAAGATTGTCAAGGCTCACACGCCCGACCCTGTAGGCAAGCCACCTCCCCCCAAGAGCTAGGAGGAGGCGTTTTGATGAGTAGGGTAGTTAGGATTTTTCTAGACTAGCTAGATTAGCGTTAGGTTAGTCCGATCACGCGGCTCTCTCCACTCCACCACCCATCAAGGAATATGTGCTACATGATCTCCCAACGGAGGCATGTTATAATTTAATTTTTAATTTAATTTTAATCATATAAGCTATATCCTATCACGAAGGCTGACCTTGTTCATTGGATCTCCTATCTTGTTGATAACACCTTCATTTGTTTTGCGGGCAATGTATACCAACAAGCTATCGGCATCCCCATGGGCACTAACTGTGCCGGGCTCCTTGCAAACCTCTATCTATACACTTATGAGCTTGCATGCATGGAGAATCTCATTGCCTCAAATGATGATGTTCTCATCAGGCGTTTTATCCACACATGTCGATACATTGATGATGTCGTTGCTTTCGACAACCCTGACATCGCAACCCATTTGTATATCACAACTGGTCTGCCTGGCATCTACCCGCAAGCGTCCCTCACGTTAAAGGCGCTCACGTTGGAGGATACTAGTTGCAATTACCTCGATCTTAACATTACCCATAACAAGAAGGGCTGGCGTACGGCGGTCTATGATAAGCACAAGGATCCTAAATATCAGCGAATTCCGTTTATTCGCTACCCCGATATTCACAGTCTCCTTTCCCACACAGCAAAATATGGTGTTGTTCTTAGTCAGCATGCATCGTTTTTCCGTACGTCTTTGTTCTTATCGTGTCGATTTCATCACGACTCTTGTTGAACTCTTGCATCGTTTGTTGGTCAAAGACTATGACCAAGACATTATGCTCCGTCAAGTCCGGTGTTTTTTGCAACGTCACCCACATCTGTTCGGTGCTGCCCCTTGGCACAAGCTCTACATGCAAACAGCTCGTGGACCGGCTGGATCGCGTATCTCCGCACATCTGAACCCTGTGATGCCAGATCTCTTTTGCGGCGCCATTCCGAGCTTGGCACTGGATTCGTTGTCCACATCGTCGCGTCGCTGCAGCAACACGATGTTTTCTGGCATACGCGGGCTTTTGGTTCCCGCCGCACATTTGAAAGTGCTGTCCTCCGGATTTTCGCCTTTGTACCGTGTGCAGTTCTTGGACGTTTGGAATCATGGCATGGCTAACGTAATGACTGACTAGCTAGACCTTTTGAGTGGTTTTCCACTTGTGGGTATTTCCTTGTAAATTAATGGTGGGAGAGCGATTGCAACAATGGTGCTCACCACTAGACACTCCCGGCCAGTTAGGCTCGAAACACACGTACGCCCTGATCAAGCAAGCTGTTTCCGGCCCCACCGTCTAGGTCATCTAGTTGCTCTACACGTAAGCCAGCCATAATTTCAATGCACAAGGCTACACATTTCCGTCTCCATTCATATTCATCATCCTGAACCATTCGAAAACGCGGCCGGACAAGATAACGGCAGGTCGAGCTACCATGGTCCAGATTCTCCCGATTTCTGACCTGCGCTGGTTGTCTCCTTGATATCCTATAGCAACTAATACAAGGTTGAATGATCTATCCCAGGGGACTCAGCCACCGGGTGGGGGCTTCCACAGTTTCATGTACGTGGTTGACACAAGGGGACACCCCCACCGGTCCGCCAACTCGCGCTAGCATTACCGCCTTGTTTGCACCCCGCTGTAGGAGACAGCTTGGATGAGGATTGTGTCAAGCAGATAACCAGCTCTATACTGTATCCCCATCTAGTGTAGCAGCTAGATAGGGCCATTAATTAACTTGATTAATTCGACCCATTGGGGAGCCACAGAGTGTTTACCCCAATGGATGGATGGGTGGTAGATTGGGCCTAATGCAGGTAAAATTACAGTTTCTTTCACTTCTGTGCACTAAAGATCACTTCTCATGTCAAGTGAGATAACTATGCCTGGACAACTTCGTACGTGCTTCCCTCTCACAGTACTACACACATTGTCATCCAGGCCTGTTGAGTGACAAAAGCAACGAACACAGCCATTATCATGTTGTAGGTCCATGTTCTCTGTTCTATGGGTAAAAGCCAAGCTTTACGTGGCTACATTGTTGTTGGACACATGCATACACAGTGCGAATTGTAAAGAAATTATTTGTTAAATAAATAGAATGGCATTAATATGTACAAGGGAAACCTCTTAGGGTTTGCATTTCAAGTTTGGATGCAACTAGAGCCTGTTCCCACAAAAGACTAAGCAGGCTTTTGTCTTTTCTGAAGAGCGTGGCATCATTAAAAAAATAAAGCACACCAAATCCATCTAGCCAGGGACCAAGCTGGCTGAAAAATGAGACCGATGATGTCCACGGTCACATGCGCATATTTACAAGTCCACAGTATTTCTGTTTTAGTCTTCAAGGTTTTGCTCGAAAAAACCTCCCACTCCCCCTTTATTCAGACAAACACTGGCTGCTCCTTAGAATGCCATTTGTAGGGTCCTGACAATGCTGAAGCCCCTGGTGCCATCAGGGCCCTTGGGCTGGCGCGCAGGCACATAGGGAGAAGTCTTGCCCGCGGTGCTGGCTGGGCTGGCCGCGAAGCGCCGTGGGCGCTCCCCACCACTTGGTGTGGATGGGAAGGATGCTTTGGCCTTGACACTGGCGAGAACCGCGTCAGCGAGCTCCAGCGCAGAGCACAAGCTGCCGCGCACGTCCAGCGAGGCAGGGGTCGCCTTGCTGGGGACACTGGGGACATAGTCCTTACTGTACATCTCGGCATGCCACTTTCTGCCGTTGACCTCCACACCATCCGCAGCGGCCATGGCGAATTTGGCTTCCTGGAGGGTGGAAAACTTCACGAAGGCGGTCCCGCGGAAAGCTCCAGCGGTGTTGAAAGCATAGACGATCGCAATCGGGAAAGCGCCAAGTGACTTCAGATGCTCCATCATCTCATGCTCCGAAATGTCGTAATGAACATTCTTCACGACAACGGTTCGGTTGTCAAGGGGCACCTCAACGTTGGATTGAGAGGTAGCATAGCCATCAAGAGAAGGACGGGGAGCAACACGACAGCGACTGTCGTCACGCCCAGATAGTGCGGACACCGCCGCAGTCCCGCGAGCAGCAAACTTCACCACGTTGTTTACTACTTCGAAAGACGTCCTCTGAGAGCGTGCGGAGGACGCCGCATTCGGCTGCGAAAAGCTAGCCCCAAGGACATTGGTTCCTTTAGCCTTGCTGGCCCCCTTTCCTTGCCCTAGCTTCACTGGCTCGGCAATGTTGCTGCCCAGTACCGACGACTTCAACAGGAGCTTGAATGAAGGAGCCATGGCTTCTCAGGTACTGTGTATGATTAAAATCTTGATATCACTGCGCTGAGCTTGGGCTCGCCCGGCTGGGGTAGTGAAAATCGGTTGAATGGCTAACTCAAGTTGACACAACCTTGCCGCCGATGCCTACGGGGAAGAGGACTTTGGGTTTTTATAGCTGGTTGGCTACCAGGTGCCAGCATGCTATAAGGCGCCACGTTATAAGGTGCCACGTACCGCTGGCTTGCGGAAACGTGGCCTAGTGAGCGCAACTGGCTGGACCAAACTGCAAACCTGGTCCTCGTGGCCAATTCTGAAATGTCCACGCCAGCAGCTCGTTTTCCGAACTGCCGGAAAGTACCACCGTCAGCTGGCCGCCAGGTGCGCAACAAGCCTGCGCGCGTGTCCACTTTCCAGGCGTCACGTGGTTTTGCTGACCAGGTTGCTGACTGAGCAGGACTTCAAATTGGCAATTGCCCCAAATATCATAGAATATCATAGAAGCAGCAAGATTCGAAGCGCGCCCAGGCCCCAGAGACGGGCGCGGCAGGATTGCCCGAGGCGAGCTAGCGATGTCAGTGAAAATTCGCTAATCAGATTCTTCTACACTTGAATTCAGTTTAAGTAATTCCAGATCTAACTGCCAGAGAGAATGACGTTAATTGAACTAGATCTTGAACCCCCGCTGGCTGGTACAAATCCATTCAAGAGAAACTTGTGGCCCGGGTTGGGTCAGACGTCTGAAACGTCGGAAACTCAAGAGGGGGAAACCGACGTCGGAAACTCAGGGGGGGAATCCGACGGCGAAACCGACGGCCAGGGTGGAACCTTGCCAGTGTCAGGTGGCGTGCATACTGTGACCTAGTATCGACCAATGAGGCAATGACCGACCCAATTCTATTAAGTGAGACAACTATGGGCGGTGATACTCTTTTCCACAGGTCGGACAAATATCAAGTAACGTGCGTGTTTGCAACTTGCCCGTTGAAACTCTACGGCGGAGCCAATTTTCGGAAGAACCTCACCCTTATGCTTGCAAATTCGGGACAAATTCGGTGGATGTATGTATGGATGGATGTATGTATGGATGGATTGACGGATTTTCATCCCCTATTCCTATGTTTTCTCACGTGTACGGCCTTATAAGCTTCGCCAATTCTGGCGAACCTGACGGTTCTTCCGAAAATTGGCTCCGCCTGATAAATGATATTTGGCCGTATTTGCGCATTTGATTTATAAATGTTGCATATTTAGTCCACTAAATTAATCCAACGGTGAACCCCGTTCGGCAACAAATATTTAGATTAATCCAACGGTGAAACCGGCTTTGACCAAAATATTTAGACTAATCCAACGGCGAAAAAGTTTTCACCAAAATATTTAGATTAATCCAACGGCGAAATCGGCCTTGACCAAAAAATCTAAATTAATCCAACGGTGAAACCGGCTTTGACCAAAATATCTAAATTAATCCAACGGTGAAACCGGCTTTTAATATTTAAATTAATCTAAATGAATATTTAAATACTCGTGCCGCCAGGGCCTTTAACTTTAACATCTGAAGTTGAACATGTCGGACAAATATAAATGATATTTGGCCGCATTTGCGCATTTGATTTATAAATTTCGGCAAAAAATATTTGGATTAATCCAACGGCGAAAACGTTTTCACCAAAATATTTAGATTAATCCAACGACGAAACCGGCTTTGACCAAAATATTTAGATTAATCCAACGGCGAAAAAGTTTTCACCAAAATATTTAGATTAATCCAACGGCGAAACCGGCCTTGACCAAAAAATCTAAATTAATCCAACGGTGAAACCGGCCTTGACCAAAATATTTAGATTAATCCAACGGCGACCGGTAAGCAGCCAAAAGTATTTGAATCATATTTTATTTGTATTTGTCCGACCTGTGCTCTTTTCCCCTCTCACCTCTTTGGTCCATAATTGGCTAATAAAATATACCCATTTCCCCGAAAAAAAAAAAAACTATGGGCGGTTCTTGGATGCATACACCCCCGCATTGGTAGTTTTAATTCAGTTCAGCCAAAAGGCCCTTCGGAATTAGACATTAGCGTTTTATTGGTTGAAAGTGCTACTGTGTCCGCCCAATTATTTAACTATTAGTTTGTTTGTTTGGTTACCGAACAACCGTTAAACCGGCTGCGAAATTTAATAATTCTTTGTTGGTTTTGTATAACCCAGCCGGATGCACTGCTCTTACGGCTAGTAAAAGCACATTTTTCAGGCAGAGATTTAATATTTCTTTGTTTTTTACCGCAAAAGAAGCGCTCTTGGCAGTCAAACAATTTATTTACACTTTCTTTATTTGTTTCTTCAAAAACTACAGGTCAGTACACTCGGGAATTAGTTAATTAAAATTCTTTTGTTTTATTTATCGTTTGCAGCTGGCCGGCGCCCAGCCTCATAATTATTTAGTAAACCTACCAACAAGAAAAAAGTGGGGGAGGGGGGGCTATCGCCCCCCCTCCCCGACTTGAGAGGACGTGACTCGCCGCTAGCGGCCCAGAGGCCGATAGTCGACCTTCTGGGCGCCAACCGCACCGGCCCGCGCGACGCGCCAAGACCCTTCCACGGAGGACGCGCGAGCGGACGATTCCGACCGGGACGAACCGCCGCCGTGCGCCACGCGCAACGGACCCTTCCCCGTGAACACCGTGGAAGCTCTCCGAGCGTGAGATAGTTGGAAATTTCGTCACGTTCGTATCGAAAATGAAATTTCTGACAAATTTGTCAGCTCGGACTGAACCACAATGAATTTCAGCATACCATTCGATACAACAATGATATTTCGGCGTCGGATACTTGGAAATTTCGTTACGTTCGTATCGCCAGTCAAATTCTGACAAATTTTATCCTGAACTATTTCCGCCCCACCCTGACTGAACGCCAGTTCGGCTCTGAACCTTCCAACCGTCCTGCAAATTTGATCCATCCGTTCAGAAAATCGCATTCCTCTGAACGTTTCCTTTCCGCAACGCTCTGAACGTTTTCGTTCCTATAACTGAAATATCCGTCTCGTTTGATTCTATTTCCCCTGTTCAGGTGCGAACGTTTCCGTTCAGCACGGCTTTAAACGCTTTCCTTCAGAACTGTCATTTCGTCCCGCTTGCTTATCAAATTTCACATCCCCACGTCCTGTACTGTGGAAAGTTTGAGGAGAGATCCATTCTCGACCCAAACGTTTGACGGTTAAAATAGTCAACGCGCCGTACCGTCCTGAGGCCGCGCGGATTGGCGAGACGCCCCACCTGCCCGCGAAACCCTGAACGTGTTCAGCGTTTCAGCACCCGTTCAGAACTCCTGACAGTCGATCTCCAAGGTTTGGGGATTTCTTTGTACTACGGCGATTGGCCATCTCGCTACGGTCCTGGACGTCGTCCGCTCCCGCGCTAGGGGGCGCGGGGGACGGCCCCACTTTCGGCCTACGGCCTCGGCCAAAGTTTTCGGGCTTCGTAAATCGTAGTTACTAGTAGGGGACAAGAAAAAAGTGGGGGAGGGGGGGCTATCGCCCCCCCTCCCCGACTTGAGAGGACGTGACTCGCCGCTAGCGGCCCAGAGGCCGATAGTCGACCTTCTGGGCGCCAACCGCACCGGCCCGCGCGACGCGCCAAGACCCTTCCACGGAGGACGCGCGGGCGGACGATTCCGACCGGGACGAACCGCCTCCGTGCGCCACGCGCAACGGACCCTTCCCCGTGAACGCCGTGGAAGCTCTCCGAGCGTGAGATACTTGGAAATTTCGTCACGTTCGTATCGAAAATGATATTCTGACCAATTTTCAGCTCGGACTTGACCACAATGAATTTCAGCATACCATTCGATATACTTTAGAGATATTTCAGCGTCAGATACTTGGAAAATTCGTTACGGTCGTATTTCCAGTGAAATTCTGACAAATTTCTCCGCTCGGACTGAACCACAATGAATTTCAGCATACCATGCGATATATACTTTAGAGATATTTGGGTGGAAGATACTTGGAAATTTCGTTACTTTCGTATTTCCATTGAAACCGTGCCAAATTTCGGCCTGAACTATTTCACCCCACCCTGACTGAACGCCTGTTAGGCTCTGAACCTTCCACCCGTCCTGAAAATCGGATCCATACGTTCAGAAAATCGCATTCTATATTTTTCGAACTGAACATACCGTCGTTCCACTGTGCTGAAATTTAACGAATCCTTATTTGAACTACTCGACCATTGAGTAGGCGTTCTTGTGCGCCAGCTCGTATCCTCTACTAAAATTCTACAAAGGCCTGGGATGTTTGGGAGAGATCGGTTCGCGACTTTTTGTTTGACGGTTAAAAGAGTCAACGCGCCGTACCGTCCTGAGGCCGCGCGGATTGGCGAGACGCCCCACCTGCCCGCGAAAGTCTGAACGTGTTCAGCGTTTCAGCACCCGTTCAGGAAAACACGACACTCGATCTCCAAGGTTTGGGGATTTCTTTGTACTACGCCGACTGGCCATCTCGCTACGGTTCTGTACGTCGTCCGCTCCCGCGCTAGGGGGCGCGTTGGACGGCCCCATTTTCGGCCTACGGCCGCGGCCAAAGTTTTCGGGCTTCGTAAATCGTAGTTACTAGTAGGGGACAAGAAAAAAGTGAGAGGACGTGACTCGCCGCTAGCGGCCCAGAGGCCGATAGTCGACCTTCTGGGCGCCAACCGCACCGGCCCGCGCGACGCGCCAAGACCCTTCGACGGAGGACGCGCGGGCGGACGATTCCGACCGGGACGAACCGCCTCCGTGCGCCACGCGCAACGGACCCTTCCCCGTGAACACCGTGGAAGCTATACTAACTTACTAACTAACTAACTAACTAACTGTCTAACTAAGTAATTAACTAAGTATAACACGTGAGAAAAAATCTGTCCACAGAATTTGTCCCAAATTTGCTACCATAAGGCTGCCATAAATTTCGCCGTCAATGAGTTTCAACGGGCAAGTTGCACACACGCACGTTACCTGATAAGCTGCGGCTGATGGGACTGCCTGAGCAGGCTGTCGACAATTCTGTGGTAATGTCCTTGTTCATGAGAAACTACGTCGTTTTGGTAATGCCCTTGTTCATGAGAAACTATGTTGTCCGAGGTGACTAATTTCGGAGTGTGCTGTGGTGGGTATAAAACCGTTTGGACTGGGCGTCGATCGGCACTCCGAGGCGTATTTTCTCTGGCATTGTCGCATGGCTTCGTCTAGTGGTGTGCGGCAAATGGCTTCCGTCGGGAACGCCGGGAAGGGGAAGGAGCCCCCTGCTGCGTACGAGCATACTTTCTTTGGTGTCATAGGTTTTGTCGGCAAGTATGTCAACCCCAATCATCCGACCGCCCGTGCCTATCACGTTTATATCATGAATGAATGCGGGGAAGACGCGCTTGCGATCTTTTCCGTGGACCATGTCAGTGTCTCCAATAAGGTGGATGTGAGTGAGTCCGACTACGAGAAGGGGAAATTCGTCTTGGCGCAGACGAACGTGCTGCGTAAAGGCCAGTACTGCGTATCTGAAGAGTGAGTGTGCTGGCTTGCTGGAAACGGATGCAGGTGATTGCTGCTTCTAGATTATGAGTTTCTGGTTTGGTTTGTATAATGCTTTAGTAGTTGTTTTCAACGTGTAGGTATTCATTTTCACTGAAGGGATGAAACTCATAACACTTGATGATTGTGGTCGTATTTCTTGGTGTGTTTTACCTTGTGTGTTGATTTTGATACATCTTGTTGCTGTTTAACGCACCCAATGCGTGCAGTCATGCGATGGTCATCCGCGAGAAGGAAGAGCTGAAGGTTACAAAGCCACCCGTGGATGCGGACAGATTTCCAAAGCAGATTCTCTGGAAATACACTGGCTTCACTCAGGTGCCCGATAAGATGAAGGGCTTTGGTAGCCAGGGACGTACGTACGTTGACTATGTCGGCGTTATACAAACCGTGTATCGGCAAAATTTTCCGGGTGCGACGCAACGGCGAATCGTTCTCGCTGATGCTGAGGGCAATGTGATCCCAGTTCACTTGTTCGACGGCGCGGTGAAGATTCTGGAGAACGTGCGGCCGGGTGAACTGCACATCGTTTCCGGGAAACGGATGCGAGCCCAAAGCATGAGCGGCCTTCTGTCCTTGGCAATTGGGGATAGTACCCTGATTGTGTTGGATAGCGATGATGCCGTGGCTGAACATTCAGCTGCGCAAGAAGGTTCGTGAGAACGGTTTCGCTGGCGTGGTTTTCGGAGACGATGCTCCGGTCATGGATATATCAGACGTGATAACCAGGGCGACCAGGAATGAGGCCCCCCCGGGGCAGGAAGCCGTGTCATTCAAGTGCGTTGTGCACGGCTTGGCGATTCCCCATGAGCGCTATGCGACCTCCTCAGCCAAGATGACATACTTGGCTTGTAACAATCTGAGGCAGGACCCTGACGACAAGAAGGGCAAGAAGGCTTCAAAGTATGACAAGTCGTCAAGGAAGGGATCGACGCAGATGAGGTGTCGTACCGCGCTCGATGAGAATGGGAACTGCCCGGCTTGCCACAGGAAGCCCGACTCGACGAAGGAATTGTGGATGGTCAGCGTCACGGTGGTCGACTGTAACAATGGGAGACTTCATGTGACTATGTTTCCGAGTGAGGCACCACACGTCATCCGCGAGCCCAAGTTGAGTGCGGAGCAGTGGCTGGCTATGCAGCCTGCCGAGCGCGAGGTGGTGTGGGAGGAATTCATACAGCCGGGCCGGTGGACGAATTTTCTCTTGAGGGTGACACCCATGTACGTCACCGGCACATTTCCGAGGTATGCGCTTCTACGAAGGAATTTCTATGACTACACATCACACAAGGGTAGGGGCGAGGTGACGGACGAAGAAATCGCAGCGGTCATCGAGAAATCTCGCGATGGTGCGGAGCGTCGCCACCTGATGGGTGGTCCCTCGATGGGTGCTGCGGCTGCAGTCAACGCTACCGGCACCGCACCGACAGATATTCAATGTCACAAGACCACAAACAAAAAATGACTGCATTCCGATCAACGATGCATAAAATTAGAAATAAAGCAGAGCGGAGGCATGCAAAATCAACATCTAAAAAAAGAAGAGCGCCATGGTACATTGTACATTCCCATAACCAAGCAAGTTGTTATCACAAGAACTTACCGCCATGCGTCGTTCGGAGATTTTTTGCTCATCGTTTTCATGCAAATTCCAATGACGCAAGTCCTGCAACAGTGACTGCAAACGCGCAATCTTCTTTTCCACCGAGACATCCCCGCGACGAGAGAAGCTTTTAGCAAACGTGACGAAGTCGGCGGCTGTTTTGAAACGTTGTGGCTTGACCTCCTGCACCCGATCATATGCATCAAAGAGAAACAAAGATACTTACATCAAACTAAATGTCGAACATTCAAGTGCCATGCAAATGCAGTAAATATAAATGCTAAATAAATGAACAATACAAACACTAGAAAGACCAAGGCAACTGACCTCCATCCCAACAACACTTGGCGCACCAACATCTGCAGCGCAGGCAGTCTCTTGGGACTCCGCCACACTGTAGATGGATTGGCGGTCATTCCCGCCTGCATCAAGCCCAACCCCTTGTGATACATCCTGTTCCCGAAAGCCATCGGCTTCTTCTCCCTCGCCTCCGAATGGAAGCTTGGTAAACTGCCACCGCTTTCTGCCTGCTCGCTCCTCAGCTGCCGCCGCTGAATCCGCACTTGCAGGCAGCCCCCCTTGCGGCGTCGCTGTCACAAGACGCGCACGCGCAGGGAGACCCCCTTCCACCGCCGCTACCGTTGCTGGACTCGCACGTGCAGGGATCCCCCCTTGCGACGCCTCTGCCGCTGGTCCTTCACGTGCATGCAACGACCCTTTGACAGCCAATCCAGCACTCGCAGACTGTAATCGAAGCTTTTGCAGCTCAGGCAAATTTGACCATGTCCGGTTGCAGTTGTACAGTGCATTCTTCATCCTTCTCTTCTGCACACAGAAAAGTGAACCCACCCAAAAAAAATAAAGCCAAACATTATTATAATGCTCTATTTAACTTCTAGCTGCTCCATTTTGCCGTAAAAAACATGCCGCAACAACATGAAAGCCATACACCGAAATGGTTACTTACCGCAGCATGGACACTCTTGTCAGAAAAGTTATGACCCCCCTCGTCCAACGCTTTCATCAGATATGAAATTCGCGCCATCCGTTCCCAGACATTTGCTGCAGAAGTCAAAGCAGCGTCTGCAAAGTCCGACGCGGTTTTAAACCCACTAACGTCCACCTGCACATTAGTCATGAAATGAAAACAGTACAATAACAAGAAAAATCGTATATGCGATTCAAGTTCCTCAAAGGCATGCATGAGCGCTTTGCATGAAATCATGCTGCTATTTGCTAAAAAATGATGAAAATAAACAAGTTCAACCATGCATCAATAACGCTGAAAAACAAATAGCTTACAACTTTTTGAGCGCCAGCCGCATGTGCTCCTGCTTGAGCTGGAACGCTTGTTGTCTGCGGTGCCTGAACGTTCATCTCTCCTTGTGCGGTCTCCGCTGCCACGGACTCCGCTTCTTCCACACAAGCGTTCGCCCGAGAAGGTTGGTCCAAAGCACAAGGCATCGCAGACGGTGGCCCCCCCCCCATGCATACTGTGCTAGGTGGCGGTACGGGGTAACATGCAGCGGAAGCCTGTAATGGAGAAGAAGGTACTATGTCAGATGGGGAGAGAGGGGAAGATACTGCAGCGGCTCGAAGTACAATCGAAGATGCTGTGACATCTGTTGGCGACAGGGAACATGCTGTGGTTGGAAAGAACCCTTGAGCTGAACTTGTTGCAACACACGGCGATGGAGATGCCCCTGAAGCTTGTGTCTGAAATCCACGTGCTCCCTGGGGATGGTACAAAGGCATTGTGGTTAAGAAGGTCAGACAAACTTTGTCACAGCAAAATTGCATGAAATTTATCACGCAACGTGTACAATTTCAAATATGAACACCCTAAACTTGTACACAAAGCAAACATTAATCTCACACTTTATATACCCACCAATTTGTCACTCTCCTTCACCTTCCTCCTTGCGCGCCGGCGTCGGTGTATAGACACAGCGTGGTGTGTGGGCGCAGCCTGCACAGCAATGAACATAACACGTACACACACCCGTTCGTTGGACAGGAGCCCAACATAACATACAAATGTTAAGTAAAGATCATTGTAACTAAACTCTGCCCATCATGTATGACCAGATGCACCCAAGTACACATGCTAACCTGAACTCCGTACCCACCACATGTGTGCTGAATAGGCAATTCAGGAAGCACACATGCAATTCAGGAAGCACACATGCAATAACGTACATAATAGTCCTCGTCCCATTTGACCGTCTCCTCGAGACGTTCGCCCACATCAGAGTAGCTTCCCTGTGCATGGCAACAATGAAGGACACCAAAACACCATGCATGGTCAGCATTACCACTTGCACAAAAACTCACAACTAAGGCAGACAAACACGTCTGGGATGATACCCGTACCAGCGGGATGGCACCAGAAAACAGTCCAGGAGCAAATACCTCGTCACACATGTCGTCCTCCCCCGACAAAGACATCTCCCAGTCACCGTCGTGGCCGGCGTCATCAGCACATGCGACTGTACACACGGGTATTGACGAACACGGAGGCGAGCCCGTCGCATCCGCTGAATTCTGCACCTTACGCCTTCCCTGACGTGCTGTCCGCCTAGACACACGAGCTCGCCGCGACGCAGCCCGCGCGTACACAAATCCCTCCTCCCGTGCGGGTACAGCAGAAGATGGGAGCGCGCATGTGATAGCAGCTTCAGCACGCATCCTACGCCGACATGCTTGGCGTGCAAGCGAACGAGCTTCCCACGTTCCAGCACGCGGGGACCGAGTGGGACGCCACGCGGAGCGCTGCGATCGGGGCAAACGCGGCCGTATAATGCAACGTACGCGAGAGCAAGCCCCTCGCCTCGCACGCGCACCGAAAATCGGCACAGGAGCCTGCGTTAAACAACCAAGACAAGTGCACCAACAGTCAATTATGAATGCAAAGAACACCAACGAATCCGCACTATTTTTCTCACCGTATCTAACACAGTGCACCTTCAGCGAATGTAACTTTAAAAAACATGGTTACCTACTTAGCACGGAAGCTTTGTTCCCACTTTAACGATCATCATCCCAAATGCTTGCAGAAGGAAGGCAGTCCACCTATACCCAATCCACCACCCTTGCACGGTGACGCCACTTGACAAGGCAACGTCGCGCCACAAAGCGCCGCACAATGCCCGAATGCCTTGGCGGGCGGCAACAACGAGACACCGTCGTTGAGCGCCGAGACCTCCATGCCTGGCCACCACGCCCCTGCCCTCGACAAATTCCAGCCCTGTGACTATCATTGACGAAAGAAATATCACAACACAAATAATAGGCGAAGAGAACTTACAACCCAGAGAACGTGCAAGCACGAAATTGCCCAAAAAACGCAGCATGTGCACCTGACTATTAAAAGAAAAGAAGAATGTTGTTCATATGAGGTACCACACCGATATTTTCAGAAGATTATTTCAGAAGAGACCTGCTTTCATTAATTACAAATTCGTGATATCGCCAGTGGCACTTACCGAAATCCAAGCAAGATGTACAATGCAAGAGTCGCCATGACTGCTCCCAGTTCCAAATAAAGATCTGCATCGTGCAAATAGCAATCACATCGTTGACCGCAATACCACATGCCTTTGAATCATTCCAACTTTTCTTATCCACAGAGGGGGGCACAAGGCAGGGGGCAGTGGAGCATTTGTGACGTTATGAGCCATAGGTCGTACAAACTGGGGCATGGGGCAGGCATGTCCTTCACCCACATGCACGTGATGTGGTCAGAGGGAAGCCATAAGCAGCGGCACAGCGGACAGGTAGCATGGGGCAGGGGACTTTGGGAGGGGGCATGCAGTGGGGCGTAGGGCGGGCAGGTAGGGGTGGGAAGCCATAAGCAGCGGCACAGCGGGCAGGTAGCATTGGGCAGGGGACTTTGGGAGGGGGCATGCAGTGGGGCGTAGGGCGGGCAGGTAGGGGTGGGAAGCCATAAGCAGCGGCACAGCGGGCAGGTAGCATGGGGCAGGGGACTTTGGGAGGGGGCATGCAGTGGGGCGTTGGGCAGGCAGGTAGGGGTAGTACGCACACGCCCTGCCATGCTATGTGATCCCGCAAAAGGGCACTGTGGCGTGTTGCGCTGCCCTGTGATACCCCATGTGGCTTGTCACATTTTTTTGGGGGGGGGGAGCAGATGTCCAGGGACATGAAGATGAGTAATTTTTTTTTTCAAGAGATGTAATTACACAAACAGGCTATCTCAGTGAAAAACAATAAGTAGATGCATACAGACAGGTAGCGGTTACAGAACCGCTATTAAGAACTCCTTAGGCATGGCTCGCGATTACCCGCGCAGACCAGGCCACCAAAGAGGGTGGGTGGGTGGGACAAGAAAAAAGACCACAACAATGTCACTACGCCGCCAAAGTAGTCAAACTGCCCTAGCACGGGGCTGACATCAGCAACCGAGCTTAACTTAACACGCCAACCTGAGAATGTAGCGACACCTACCGTACCACAAAAACAACAACCAATCAAATACCCTTTCCGAAAGGTTCTAATTATCATTCAACAAACCGGTTCAACAAACCCGGCCCTGTCAAACTTTAAGCATAAGATTGTTTCGAGATTGTAGCACAATAGGGCCACTGCCCCTACTAACAATTCCAGGTCGCCAGCCATTAGCCAAATCCGGTTACATCTGCCAAACCCGCCCGGTTCAGCCGACCATCCAGGCGGCTCCCGTGAGCGGCCTTATTCCCCGCCTCACTTCGAGAAACTCTTTTCAAAGAAATCCGATTCATACACCCGTTTGCTCACCATAGTCACCAGCATCTTTGTTAAAACAATAAGTAGATGCATACAGACAGGTAGCGGTTACAGAACCGCTATTAAGAACTCCTTAGGCATGGCTCGCGATTACCCAACCTCCCCTTCCTGGCCCTCCGGTCCGCTAAAGAAGCACCATTTCCTTTCCCGTCAAAAGCTGTCCTGTCGCGATGGGCGCTCTCCGTTGCCAGAAAACAGATTTAATTCCCAGCGACTGTGAATGCACAAAAATTCATGCACTGTCAATCGACACAGCTCGCATTTTTGACCCCACTCGGGGGCCCCCGCTGACCTCGTTGCCGACCTCTTCTCTGGTCCGCTAAGGGGTGCTGTCGCGGAACACAAAGTCAAAGCAAAAGCTGCTGACTGGCGCCGCTGATTCCAGCCGACGCCCAGTTTACAACTTTTTTGAAGAGCAACCAACCTAGTGCCGAGCACATAAACACTCCTTCCGTACAAAAAAGTGGAAATACCACTGATTACGAAATCAAGTTGGCTTTCAGCCCTTGCCTCCTGCGCCGAGGCTCCGTGTCCCACAACGGTGACTTAAATTTTTTACCCCCCCGAGCCGCGGCGGCCCTCAAGCCAAGCCCAACCCGGAATGCAAGCATTTCCAGGTACGAGACAACTCAAAGGCAGGCCAGCCTGCCGACAGCCCAACCCGAGGCGCAAGCATCCCCAGGTACGGAACCATCAAGCAAGCTAGCCCTTGCCCAACCCGGCCAGCTGGCCGTTTCTTTCAAACAAACCAGCCATTAAATAATGCATCAGCCCCCGCTTCGCATTTAAACCCCGATCACCCGGACATTAATTCCGGGCCAGTGGCAGCCATGAATCCCAACCGCCTTAAGCAGCCAGGGATCATGGATGCCGGAAATTTGGTTAACAAATTTTAGCCCCGCACCCATGCTGAGCGCAAGGCTGGTGAGGCACTTCTTGTACCGCCATAGCCTCAGCCGTCGGCGCTCAGCCAACGTTTACAAGAAAAAAGACCACAACAATGTCACTACGCCGCCAAAGTAGTCAAACTGCCCTAGCACGGGGCTGACATCAGCAACCGAGCTTAACTTAACACGCCAACCTGAGAATGTAGCGACACCTACCGTACCACAAAAACAACAACCAATCAAATACCCTTTCCGAAAGGTTCTAATTATCATTCAACAAACCGGTTCAACAAACCCGGCCCTGTCAAACTTTAAGCATAAGATTGTTTCGAGATTGTAGCACAATAGGGCCACTGCCCCTACTAACAATTCCAGGTCGCCAGCCATTAGCCAAATCCGGTTACATCTGCCAAACCCGCCCGGTTCAGCCGACCATCCAGGCGGCTCCCGTGAGCGGCCTTATTCCCCGCCTCACTTCGAGAAACTCTTTTCAAAGAAATCCGATTTTTAGGGTATGCTATAGTATGCTGTCAAAACACACTTTCACCCACCTGGCCTGCGAAGAGTCAAAACGATGCCATCGGCGCCGAAAGTGACCACTTCTGCCACGATCACCATCGCCGCTATGAAAACAGCAAAGCTAATGTCGCGGAATCCTCGAGTGCCTGCCATCGAACAGACCAATCGGGAAATCTTCCACACGCGCCGCAGGACACCTGCATTTTGCCCACACCATAAAACACACATTACACGTACCCCATTATCAGCCCAAAAAACTGACACATGTATTTAATAACCGCATAAGATTACTGTAGGACAATTGCAACAACTTACCACAAAACAAACGCAGGAAAACTCCCGGAAGTGGCTCCACCAAAAGCTCTGCAAGGGTGCAAAAGCACAAGAAACACCAAACAAATGCATCATTGAATAAACATAATGAAATCATTGAAAAGTGATATCACGAACATGGTTGCGAACACTACTCCCCCCCCAGAAAATTAATTCAAATGCACAAAATGAGCAATGCTGAATCAAAGTGACCAAAAAACACCGCGCCCACCTAGCCAATAAACAATTAGCAGAACCACTCGAAGCGGCACGATGCAAGTCGGCAACACCGCCCGTGTCAAGGACTGGCAAACAGCAAAAACGCTGCAATAAAGGGCCCACGGCACCAATGCCAGGCAAGCCCCTCCAGCAAACCTCCACCCTCGCAACGCCGCGACTGCAAATTATCAACCAAAGGAACATCCGAGTACCATCGGACAACGACCATGGTAAAAGTAAGTCAAAGTGTACACCATTACAATTCGTTCAAGTGGCCCGCCGGAGCGGCTGTACAATTTTTCCCAGTGAGCGCGCTGCCAAGTGTACTTGTGGGCAAATTTTTAGGTGCCCCGTCACTTCGAGGTACTAAAAATTAGGCTACGGTACGAATTCAGCGAATTTCAGCGAATTTTCAGTCGAACCAAAGGAAGTGACGCCAACTACCAAAAAGTTTCCGTTACGAATTTTCAGCCCAACACTCGCGCAAAATGAAGTGACGGCAACTACCAAAAAGTTTCCGTTACGAATTTTCACTCCCACACGTTTGCACAAAAGGAAGTGACGGCAACTACCAAAAAGTTTCCGTTACGAATTTTCAGTCCCACACTTCGCGCAAATTTTAGTAGGGCTGCACGCAAGCTACCTTTCAAAATTTTGCGCTAGTATGGAACGCATTTCATTCGTCTGGAGGAACGCTGCCCGCCAACTACCCCCGTTCAGAAAGTTCCGCCGAAATTTACCCGAGATTTGGAAATCTGAACGTCCGCGCAAATTTTAGTAGGGCTGCACGCAAGCTACCTTTCAAAATTTTGCGCAAGTATGGAACGCAATTCATTCGTCCGGAGGAATGCTGCTCGTCAACTGCCCCCGTTCAGAAAGTTGCGCCGAACTTTACTTGAGATTTGGAAATCTGAACGTGCGGTTGGAGTTTCGCGGGGAAACCCAAGTTCCCAAGTAATTCACCAATGACGCGCTTCGAACACTTGTCCGCTAAAACCTAAGCAGCCGCTCCGGCTGGCCACTTAAACGAAACTTGATGCAACCTTTTCCATGGCAACCACAGTCCAAGCGACAAACAATAAGAACCCTTTCCCATGTCAGGAACACCTTACCCCACAGAAGCTCGTTCAGAAGGTTGACCATACACACAGCCACGCTCCGCCAGAGCACCCAGGGCCCCAGCATCAAGCAAGCCCCTCCAGCGACCCCCCACCCTCGCAGCTCCGCGACTGCAAATGCGCCACCCAAGAAAAGCCCAAGCACCGTGGGACAACGCACAAACAAAAGTAAGTGAAATTGTACACGACCTTTTCCATGGCAACCACAGTCCATGCCAAGCACATACATGCAAAAAAAGAACCCTTTCCCATTGCAGCGACACCTTACCCCACAGAAGCTCGTGTACAATCTCAGTGGCGCCCAGCCATGCGGACACACTCCGCCAGAGTGCTTGCGGACCCGACCTCAAAACAGCCACGCAGGGGATCCTCCACCCTTGCATTGCCAACACTGCAAAAGGCACCCCAACAAAAACAGCAAGAGACCAAATAAACACAAGCAATCATCGTCGAGAAAAACATATACAAAATGGAGCACGGTAACCCAAAACAGCAATAGACTGTTAAAGCACAAGCAATCATCGTCAGGAAAAGCATATAAAAAATTGGTAACAGCAATCAAAGGTAGCAATCACACCACGCATCCCACAACCCTACGATCCTTCTAAGAATGTCAGATCACTCTCCGACATCAGCAAAATGTTACCCCAAAACAGGTCGTGCAGAACCCCCGCCACGTATACCACCTGCATCGGTGATATAAGCAAACCTGGATAGACATACAAGACACACATAGTAACACGGCAGAACGTTAACATGGTGCACTATGCATCGTACGCTAACATCCTGGGAACACAAAGTAAAAGAATAAATGAAACGATGGACAACTAGTAACTCGTTTCGTTACGCAATATAACACATGCCAACAACAAAACTTCCGCAATGCCCACCTGCAGAGACAATATCTGGCATCTCCCTTTCCAGATGCGCAAAGCACCCAACAAGGATCGCGGTGCACACCAGACCCATCCACCTCATGACATAAAACTCTTCCATTGTCGCTGAGAGTAAACAAGTCATGCAAAAACACTTTCCTCATTAACTTCTAGCTGCTCCATTTTGCCGTAACAAAATATCACAACAACATGAAAGCCATCCACCAAGTCCTTCCATATCAAGACCCTTCCCCCTCCGCACACACAGACAAGCCGAGAGACCTCGGACGTCGTAGTTTCTCAAGAACAAGGACATTACCAAAAAATTATCGACAACCTGCTAAGGCAGTCCTATCAGCCGCAGCTTATCAAGTAACGTGCGTGTGTGCAACTTACCCGTTGAAACTCAACGGCGAAGCCTACTTTCGGAAGAAATTCACCCTTATGGCAGGCTTATGGTCTCAAATTCGGGACAAATTCTGTGGACGGATTTTATCTGTTTCGGGGAAATGGGTATATTTTTATTAGCCAATTATGGACCAAAGAGGTGAGAGGGGAAATGAGTATCAGCGAATCCTAATAATTAAAGGTGGGCACACACACGTGTGGAGGTGACAGGTGAAAGGCTAATAGGGCGCGTTATTAGACCAGGGAAGCCAGTGGACCTGAGTCATGTCGCCGTGAGTGGACCTGAGTCATTTTATCTGTTTCTTTTTTTTTCCGGTGAAATGGGTGTTAGTTTATTTCCATATAACAGTTAAGGTGTTATTTTTGGCATTTTATCTGTTTCTTGATTCCTATGTCTATTAGTTAGTTAGTTACTTCGTTAGTTAGTTGCCAATAATTCCCACAAAATTCGTTACGGTCGTATCTCCAATGAAATTCTGACAAATTTCAACGCTCGGACTGAAACACAACCAATTTCCGCCTTAACTATTTCGCCCCACCCTGACTGAACGCCAGTTCGGCTCTGAACCTTCCAACCGTCCTGCAAATTTGATCCATCCGTTCAGAAAATCGCATTCCATTGACGTTGTGGCCCTAACCTCGAGCGCGTTATTCGAAACGGCGTGCACCGGTTGGTCCCCTTGTCCAAAGTGGTGCAACGGGAAACTGGGGAAAGTTTGAGGAGAGATCCATTCGCGACCCAAACGTTTGACGTTTAAAAGAGTCAACGCGCCGTACCGTCCTGAGGCCGCGCGGATTGGCGAGACGCCCCACCTGCCCGCGAAACCCTGAACATGTTCAGTTTTTCAGACCCGTTCAGAACTCCTGACAGTCGATCTCCAAGGTTTGGGGGTTTTCTTTGTACTACGCCGATTGGCCATCTCCCTACGGTTCTGGACGTCGTCCGCTCCCGCGCTAGGGGGCGCGGGGGACGGCCCCACCTTCGGCCTACGGCCGCGGCCAAAGTTTTCGGGCTTCATAAATCGTAGTTACTAGTAGGGGACAAGAAAAAAGTGGGGGAGGGGGGGCTATCGCCCCCCCTCCCCGACTTGAGAGGACGTGACTCGCCGCTAGCGGCCCAGAGGCCGATAGTCGACCTTCTGGACGCCAACCGCACCGGCCCGCGCGACGCGCCAAGACCCTTCCACGGAGGACGCGCGAGCGGACGATTCCGACCGGGACGAACCGCCTCCGTGCGCCACGCGCAACGGACCCTTCCCCGTCAACACCGTGGAAGCTCTCCGAGCGTGAGATACTTGGAAATTTTGTCACGTTCGTATCGAAAATGAAATTCTGACCAATTTTCAGCTCGGACTGAACCACAACGAATTTCAGCATACCATTCGATAAACTTTCGAGATATTTCGGAGTCAGATACTTGGAAAATTCGTTACGGTCGTATCTCCAATGAAATTCTGACAAATTTCAACGCTCGGACTGAAACACAACCAATTTCCGCCTGAACCATTTCGCCCCACCCTGACTGAACGCCGATTCGGCTCTGAACCTTCCAACCGTCCTGCAAATTTGATCCATCCGTTCAGAAAATCGCATTCCATTGACGTTGTGGCCCTAACCTCGAGCGCGTTATTCGAAACGGCGTGCACCGGTTGGTCCCCTTGTCCAAAGTGGTGCAACGGGAAACTGGGGAAAGTTTGAGGAGAGATCCATTCGCGACCCAAACGTTTGACGGTTAAATTAGTCAACGCGCCGTACCGTCCTGAGGCCGCGCGGATTGGCGAGACGCCCCACCTGCCCGCGAAACCCTGAACATGTTCAGTTTTTCAGACATGTTCAGAACTCCTGACAGTCGATCTCTAAGGTTTGGGTAATTTCTTTGTACTACGCGATTGGCCATCTCGCTACGGTCCTGGACGTCGTCCGCTCCCGCGCTATATAGGGGGCGCGGGGGACGGCCCCACTTTTGGCCTATGGCCTCCAGAGTGCAATCATACGCCGTATAATACGGTATAATACGGTATAATACGTAATACGCTGGCTTTGAGCGTATGATTCATACGTTATAATACGTTTTAGCGTATAATGACGTATAATACCGTATTATACCGTATGATGCCGTGTTTTCCGCGTTTTTTTTACGTTTTGCGCGGCTAGGATGCCAGAACGACAGGGCAACGATTTGAAGCCACAGATTTCGTATCTCTACTATAAGTACTGACCCGTCTGAACTTTCACAATTCGACGCGATCTTATTTTGACATTGTGGTGCACAGTGCGCGCACCGTGCGGAGGTGGCCATGGCGACGTGCGTTCCGTTAAAATATGGCTAATCCGGCGGGCGACAGGCGAAAAAATTAAGCCGATGGTTAAAAGTGATGTTCTATTATGATGTTTCATAGCAAGATCTGCACTATTTGCAAATTCGCTGCCTTTGTTGGTACAGATTTGCACGGGGGTCTCATCCAACGTCAATTTGGCCGCGATGAATAATCTAGCATGTGTGCCTGCGACGGTAGAACTCGACATTCGTGGGTTATTTTGATGCAGCAAGAGCCGTTTAGTAACGGACACCATGAAAATAACCTAAGCATCTTCGATCTGCGGCCATTTCCTGTCATTTCTAAAATGATTTCGTTCAGGCCTGCGCGATCCGCGGTTAATCCATCCATGGCTGGCTGGCTTTTCTTGCGCGCCTGGGTAGGAAATAATGCCGGCCGTGGTACGTTGATTTGCCGCATGTCACCGCCCAGTCTGTTTGCGCTCTTAATGAACCTGGCATGAAACTTTTTGCGCCGTTTCTGGGTTTTTCTTGCTATTTTGTTCTCCACTTGTTGCAGTTGTGCTATCAGATTTTCCGCAGCTTTCAATGGTTTTCCTTACGCTGCGTATGCCATGCTTCCTAAAGCTACCCAGAATTGATCGGGCAGTTATCTGGCTTTGCTACGCTTCCTGTATGGAGGTTTTCACACGGTAGACATTCTATATTGCGTAGTCAAGGACCCTAGCTGCCTGGGAGCGGCATCACCGTTGCAAGGAGCTGGCGAGCTCATAGACGCCTGTCATGCTCTTCAGCCTGCTGGAAAACAAGGTTGTTGTATGGAAGGTGAGAATATGTGAGTTACTTATTATCACATCCCCACCTGTTTAGCCATGTTTAACATGTTGGCCCCTTGCTGGCCCACTGCACGGTCCCCTAGTTATTGCTGGCCTTTTTACCATATATAATTACTTGCATCAAAGTGAAGGCACCCAAGTAAACATAACCAATATAAAGCCACATATATACAGTTATACACATGCACACAATTATGCATGCGCACGTTTACATTCTCAGTATTACATGCAATATATCGATCGTGTCCACAATATCCACCGTATAGAGTATAGCCGAGGGTAGGGCAACCTTGGATTATGTCCAAAACAGTGTTAAAAACATGTGGATTGATGGTGGGTGTCTTAAAATGTGTAAAATCAGAGTATTCTGAGTGTGTCCGTACGAAAACGTATAATACCGTATTATACCGTATTATACCGTATTATACATTATACTCCACCGTGACCGTATAACGCGTATAACGTACGATTGCACTCTGATGGCCTCGGCCAAAGTTTTCGGGCTTCGTAAATCGTAGTTACATTAGGGGACAAGAAAAAAGTGGGGGAGGGGGGGCTATCGCCCCCCCTCTCCGACTTGAGAGGACGTGACTCGCCGCTAGCGGCCCAGAGGCCGATAGTCGACCTTCTGGGCGCCAACCGCACCGGCCCGCGCGACGCGCCAAGACCCTTCCACGGAGGACGCGCGAGCGGACGATTCCGACCGGGACGAACCGCCTCCGTGCGCCACGCGCAACGGACCCTTCCCCGTGAACACCGTGGAAGCTCTCCGAGCGTGAGATACTTGGAAATTTCGTCACGTTCGTATCGAAAATGAAATTCTGACCAATTTTCAGCTCGGACTGAACCACAATGAATTTCAGCATACCATTCGATAAACTTTCGAGATATTTCGGAGTCAGATACTTGGAAAATTCGTTACGGTCGTATCTCCAATGAAATTCTGACAAATTTCAACGCTCGGACTGAAACACAACCAATTTCCGCCTGAACTATTTCGCCCCACCCTGACTGAACGCCAGTTCGGCTCTGAACCTTCCAACCGTCCTGCAAATTTGATCCATCCGTTCAGAAAATCGCATTCCATTGACGTTGTGGCCCTGACCTCGAGCGCGTTATTCGAAACGGCGTGCACCGGTTGGTCCCCTTGTCCAAAGTGGTGCAACGGGAAACTGGGGAAAGTTTGAGGAGAGATCCATTCGCGACCCAAACGTTTGACGTTTAAAAGAGTCAACGCGCCGTACCGTCCTGAGGCCGCGGGGATTGGCGAGACGCCCCACCTGCCCGCGAAACCCTGAACATGTTCAGTTTTTCAGACCCGTTCAGAACTCCTGACAGTCGATCTCCAAGGTTTGGGGGTTTTCTTTGTACTACGCCGATTGGCCATCTCCCTACGGTTCTGGACGTCGTCCGCTCCCGCGCTAGGGGGCGCGGGGGATGGCCCCACCTTCGGCCTACGGCCGCGGCCAAAGTTTTTGGGCTTCGTAAATCGTAGTTACATTAGGGGACAAGAGAAAAGTGGGGGAGGGGGGGCTCTCGCCCCCCCTCCCCGACTTGAGAGGACGTGACTCGCCGCTAGCGGCCCAGAGGCCGATAGTCGACCTTCTGGGCGCCAACCGCACCGGCCCGCGCGACGCGCCAAGACCCTTCCACGGAGGACGCGCGAGCGGACGATTCCGACCGGGACGAACCGCCTCCGTGCGCCACGCGCAACGGACCCTTCCCCGTGAACACCGTGGAAGCTCTCCAAGCGTGAGATACTTGGAAATTTCGTCACGTTCGTATCGAAAATGAAATTCTGACCAATTTTCAGCTCGGACTGAACCACAATGAATTTCAGCATACCATTCGATAAACTTTCGAGATATTTCGGAGTCAGATACTTGGAAAATTCGTTACGGTCGTATCTCCAATGAAATTCTGACAAATTTCAACGCTCGGACTGAAACACAACCAATTTCCGCCTGAACTATTTCGCCCCACCCTGACTGAACGCCAGTTCGGTTCTGAACCTTCCAACCGTCCTGCAAATTTGATCCATCCGTTCAGAAAATCGCATTCCATTGACGTTGTGGCCCTGACCTCGAGCGCGTTATTCGAAACGGCGTGCACCGGTTGGTCCCCTTGTCCAAAGTGGTGCAACGGGAAACTGGGGAAAGTTTGAGGAGAGATCCATTCGCGACCCAAACGTTTGACGGTTAAATTAGTCAACGCGCCGTACCGTCCTGAGGCCGCGCGGATTGGCGAGACGCCCCACCTGCCCGCGAAACCCTGAACATGTTCAGTTTTTCAGACCCGTTCAGAACTCCTGACAGTCGATCTCTAAGGTTTGGGGGTTTTCTTTGTACTACGCCGATTGGCCATCTCGCTACGGTCCTGGACGTCGTCCGCTCCCGCGCTAGGGGGCGCGGGGGACGGCCCCACTTTCGGCCTACGGCCTCGGCCAAAGTTTTCGGGCTTCGTAAATCGTAGTTACATTAGGGGACAAGAAAAAAGTGGGGGAGGGGGGGCTATCGCCCCCCCTCTCCGACTTGAGAGGACGTGACTCGCCGCTAGCGGCCCAGAGGCCGATAGTCGACCTTCTGGACGCCAACCGCACCGGCCCGCGCGACGCGCCAAGACCCTTCCACGGAGGACGCGCGAGCGGACGATTCCGACCGGGACGAACCGCCTCCGTGCGCCACGCGCAACGGACCCTTCCCCGTGAACACAGTGGAAGCTCTCCGAGCGTGAGATACTTGGAAATTTCGTCACGTTCGTATCGAAAATGAAATTTTGTCAACTCGGACTGAACCACAAGGAATTTCAGCATACCATTCGATACAATAATGATATTTCGGCGTCAGATACTTGAAAATTTCGTTACGTGTGGCCCTAACCTCGAGCGCGTTATTCGAAACGGCGTGCACCGGTTGGTCCCCGTCCAAAGTGGTGCAACGGGAAACTGGGGAAAGTTTGAGGAGAGATCCATTCGCGACCCAAACGTTTGACGGTTAAATTAGTCAACGCGCTGTACCGTCCTGAGGCCGCGCGGATTGGCGAGACGCCCCACCTGCCCGCGAAACCCTGAACATGTTCAGCGTTTCAGACCCGTTCAGAACTCCTGACAGTCGATCTCTAAGGTTTGGGTAATTTCTTTGTACTACGCGATTGGCCATCTCGCTACGGTCCTGTACGTCGTCCGCTCCCGCGCTAGGGGGCGCGGGGGACGGCCCCACTTTCGGCCTACGGCCTCGGCCAAAGTTTTCGGGCTTCGTAAATCGTAGTTACATTAGGGGATGCGGGGGCTGTAGTCCGCAACATGGGGCGCCGCGCCCGTCGTCAGCCATTACACTGTATACCGTACACCCCTAGCATTAGTAGTTTGTTATTATGGGTCAATTTTTGCCGTATTTGCATTACGAATAACCCTGGATTGTTTGTTGGGAGCCAGTTAGAGTCCCGGGTTCTTTATTATTTAATCAAAACATTTGGTTTGTTTGTTTGTCCTGCAGCCGTTCAAGGCACATGGGTACTTATTTATTTAATAAATTTCTTTTGTTTGTTTGGTAGATATCGTACACGCCGTCCCCAATTCGGCCGGCAATCCGGCCCGGCGGCCCCCCTTCGGCGGCCATAGGCTAGAGTCAGTGGAGGTCAGTGATACCCAGAGCCCACAGGAGTTCATTAATTTAATTTTGTTTGTTTGTTTGTTTAGTCCAGTCCTCAGCCCCCGGAGTTAATTAATTAATTTTCTTTTGTTTGTTTCCTGGTTTTCAGCCAGAACATTTTAGAGTTCAAGCTACTTATTTATATAAAACTACTAATGCTAGGGGTGTAGTGGCTGAAATCACATTGCGAATAAATAATTTTTCGAGGGTTTTTCTGCATGGTTTTGACACTTTGCGGGGAAAGTTCAGCCCGGGTTAGGTAAACTTCGAGCCCGGGAGCTTGTTTATATTAGGGCACCTAGTTCAGTGTCTGACTTGGATTCTAACCTATCAAGTACATTAATTACCCACCAAGCGCAGTTCCTATCTGACAATTAAGTGAGTACCAGTATGACATAAGGCCCTAATCTTAATTAATAGGGCCCCTAATCAGTGCTAATAGGGCCTAGAATTCAAAATTGAACGCGTTCTCAATCTGGCGCGACGCGGCCCGGCGCGGCAAGCGCGGCGCTCCACTTCATCTAGCTGCGCCGCGGCCTGCAGCCAGAAACAGGTGTAGCGGTCTCCCGGTTTTCATACTTTACGGGGTAAATTGAAGTATTATTTTAGCACTTTTGGGGGGGTCATTCGAAAAGATTTATTCGCAATGTGATTTCAGCCACTACGGTACTGTAGCTCCAGAGTCCAGGGCTCCAGGCCCACGCGGTCGCGTCGCCGTCGGCTGCGTCTGGACTCGTCGCCGCCAAACTCGAGGCCGCGAAACGGCGTCTGGACGCGTCGGAAACGCAGGAGGGTGCCGTCTGACCCAACCCGACTTGTGGCTGAACTAGAGGCGCAAAGGCAAGGGGGGTACTAGAAAACAAGAAAATCATTTTACACAACACTGAATTCGAGTAGATCTCGCGAAAACAAGCATGTTTGCCTCTGGTCGCAATCCCAGGGGGTACCTAGGTTAGAACTGAGTTACTGACAGAGCCTCAAAAACCGTTAACTTAAAGGGTAGGGAGGTAGGGTGCTGGGCCGATATGGGTTTTTTACAACAAAACACTTGGATTTTCTGCTAGCTCCCTGTATGGTCGGAATTTTGAAACGGTTTGACGGACAAACTGATAGCAGTTAGGTTAATATTGTGCGGAAACCTTTTTGCCACTTGGGCTTCTCAGGTTCCGCACAATATTACCGGCGATAACCACTCGCCGGACACTCAAGTTCACACCGGTGTGAACTTGAGTGTCCGGCGAGTGGTTATCGCCGGTAATATTGTGCGGAACCTGAGAAGCCCAAGTGGCAAAAAGGTTTCCGCACAATATTAACCTAACTAAAACCTAGCCTCTTGGGGCGAGGACGAATCACTAGGCTCGGAACACCCGTATGCATGAATATGATCGAATATAAGCATCTCGTTGGTGCAAATATCGATATGAATATGATCGAATATGAGCATCTCCTTGGTGCGCATATGATTAGAGCCGGGTGCCAAATCGGAACGAATTATTCCCCAAATAATCCGCTTCCGAGTGGATTCGAACCTGCGCCCCGCAAGGATCCAGGTCTTAGTTAGGTTAATATTGTGCGGAAACCTTTTTGCCACTTGGGCTACTCAGGTTCCGCACAATATTACCGGCGATAACCACTCGCCGGACACTCAAGTTCACGACGGTGTGAACTTGAGTGTCCGGCGAGTGGTTATCGCCGGTAATATTGTGCGGAACCTGAGAAGCCCAAGTGGCAAAAAGGTTTCCGCACAATATTAACCTAACTAAGACCTGGATCCTTGCGGGGCGCAGGTTCGAATCCACTCGGAAGCGGATTATTTGGGGAATAATTCGTTCCGATTTGGCACCCGGCTCTAATCATATGCGCACCAAGGAGATGCTCATATTCGATCATATTCATATCGATATTTGCACCAACGAGATGCTTATATTCGATCATATTCATGCATACGGGTGTTCCGAGCCTAGTGATTCGTCCTCGCCCCAAGAGGCTAGGTTTTAGTTAGGTTAATATTGTGCGGAAACCTTTTTGCCACTTGGGCTACTCAGGTTCCGCACAATATTACCGGCGATAACCACTCGCCGGACACTCAAGTTCACAACGTCGTGAACTTGAGTGTCCGGCGAGTGGTTATCGCCGGTAATATTGTGCGGAACCTGAGTAGCCCAAGTGGCAAAAAGGTTTCCGCACAATATTAACCTAACTATAGCACTTGGCGAGCTGAACCCAAATCTGCAGTCAAAATTTTGGCAGGTACCATAGAGGGGGGGGGGGGGGTTGCCCGCAAGATGGTGCTGCCCCTAGGCACGGAAGTATGCTGCCGTCTGCCACCAGTACAAAAAACAAAATAAAATTGAACTATATAAACATGACTCCGTTGGGAGATCATGTAGCACATATTCCCATGGATGGATGGAGGGGGGACAAAGCCGCGCAACCGAACTAATCTAACTCCGTCTAAGCTAATCTAATCGAGAAAACCCTACCTATTCTACTCAGCAAAGCTCCACCAGTACAAGGCTTCGGCTATCCAGCGCCGTGCCGTGCCAGTATCGCGTCGCGCCGGCCAACGACGCATTTTAGAAAACCAGAATTTTCTATTTTCCCATACACCAATATGCTCAAACGGTAGAGCTCGCGGAGCTGATCATTTTGCTCCCTATCGATCGCGACCCCCAGAACTCCTGGCTTCACAAGGTTTTGCTACAGTCATTCCCGCGTTAAGTTGCGTTTCTTAAGGTTGCGTTCCCGCGTTAAGTTGCGGCGCCAAAGCTTGGGGGGCGACCGCAACTTAAGCATGGGGGCCAGCGCAACTTAACGCGGTAATGACTCAATTTGTAGGTGTCAGGCCATTTTTGGCCGCGCAGGAGGCCATTTTTTGCCAAGTCCGGACCCGCTACGTGATTTTAGGCGGCAAAATACGCAAGCCCCACTCGCGCGCAAATTTCCCCGCCTGCTGGCCACTTAGGTGAAAAGCGCGAATGCAACCTTACAAATTCAGTTTTGCAGCCTGCGGGCTGCGGTACATAAGAATCCACGACCGTGCAGGGTCTGTAATTGAGACATCTTGCCGAAAATAATTACCACCATCATCATGCCGAATGCACCACAGAAGGGCGGCAAAGACAAGGTCGTTGAGGCCACAGGCAGTCTCGCTGCCTGTGGCCTCCATGCTGTTATTATAGCCGGTGTTTACATGCAGGCCATTGACAGTAAATGAAGCTTCCCTCACGACTGTTCCCATGTTTGTCACAGTCAAACGTGAAGCCGGTAGGCAATTAAGTAACCCGCCAAAAAGAGGGCCGAAGTCAGAGGGTAAAAACACACATTATTTTGTGGTATAAAACGCAGGCACTCACTGCGTGGCTGCCCACGGCGTGTTTTGCTGCCCGCCTTTGTCCAAAATATCTGGCCTGGAAAATGGACTTTGGCCGGCTTTGACGCTGCAACTGGATCGGGCTTGACGAGAGCTGTCTGTCAGAAGTATCGACACACCTGCCTGAAACTAGTACTTATAGTTTAGTGCTAGCTCTGGACTGCATGGACGGGCATGTGCCGCATGTTTAAGTTCTGTGCCATATTAAAGTGACCCAGTCATTCTGTGACTGACCTTGAACTTTGGTTGTGAATGGTTGGCTTGAGATCACGTTATGATTGTAACTGCCACACAGTCAGAAAAGACCCGGTTTGGCGGTGTGGCCACGTTGTAGGTAGATCATAACTGCTACCCAGTAGCTGAGCCTGGAATTGTTTAAAAGGCGAAGCTACGCACCTTGGTTGCTCTCTCAGTACCTCACACCTCACACCCTCCTGTGGTGGAACTAGCAGCCGGCCAGCTGCCAACTAAGACTTATTTTTATCTGAGTGAAATAAAGTAAAACTTTGTGGCAAACATTGTTTTCTCACTCCTAACATGGCATCGGAGTGCGGATCGCACGCCTTTCGACCTGCTTACCGCTGGTAAAAGTCGTTTCCCGAGGCTCTGCTCGCGTACGACTTTAGATTTGTGTATTTCGGCGAGATTTGCATGACGACACCGTAGGCGGAGGTTTGATTCCCGTCTGGCGCGTATACAAAAGGTGCTTGGTTCGATTCCTGGCCGGAATCTTTGCTCAACGTTACCTTTTTTTTTTTAGGAGTTTTCTGCTGTTTTTTGCTGGAATGGCTTCCGGCACTCGTAGCCAGGCCGCTTCCGCGAGTCGCGCTGCTGGCAGTAACGATTTTGATGCCGACGACGCTGCCGGTCTGGCCGCTTTGACTGCATCGTCCGTAACCCTTACCGATTCGGGTCTCCCAGGCGAAGTATTTTTTGACGCCGCAGCTGGGCTGGCTGCCCTGGCCTTGCACCCGCCAGGTGGTGACGAAGACGCCGCCCTCGGTGCTCCCGACGGTGAGAATCCGGCTGTTGACGGTGGTGGTTTGAGCCGCGGTACGGCGGGGGGGGGCCCCGCCCGAGCCTCCTTTGTGGCTTGCAAGGAGCTTTTGAAGGATGTTCCTGGGGTCAAGGTTTTTACCGGCTCAGATTGGACGCTGTGGATCCCTTTTAAGGACCATTTTTGGGCCTTGTTTCCCTTTATGCTGGCCTCCTTGGAGTGCTGGCAGGTGTTGTCCAGAACGTGCAACTGGATCGGCTCCTTTACGTTGCCTTGTTGGCCGTCGTCGATGGGCCTGCGCGTGCCTTGATGCAGACGCTCCCCCTGGATCGTCGCCTGGGCAGTCTGGCCATCACCAAGCTCATCCAGGTCTCTATGAGCATGGCAAGCTCACCAAGTCCATGCGTCTGGACTTGTGGAAACAAATGGCCCAGCTTCGTCAAACTGCTCGCGAGACTGTGGAGCCGTATGTGAACCGCTCGGAACTGCTGTACGCCAAGCTCCAGGCTGCAGGCATTACGTTCCCAGTCGCTGCCTTCATTGCCAGCGTCCTCAGCGGTCTGCGCGCGGGGTACCGGCCTGCGCTGATCTCCCTCCGTCTTGACGAGGTCGAGACTGTTCCTGTCCTGCGGCAGCGCCTGATGGAAGTTGAAGATCTGCTGACGGGTGGCCTCCCGTCCCCTGCAGATTCTGGCTCTGCCTCCAACCACGCGTACATACCATACCCCTGGCCGGGGGCGTGGCCCACGGAATGGCGGTGCCCGCGGCAACGGCAACGGCAACAGCAACGGCACCGGAAGCGGAAACGGCAACGGCAACGGCAACGGCAACGTACAGCAACGGCAACGGCCACGGCAACGGCCGCGCCCACGGCACTGGCCACGGCAACGGCCACGGCCATGGCGGCAGCAGCGGGGGGCGCGGCGAGCCGGTGGTGGTCGCGGTGGTGGCGCAGGGGTCGGGCGTGGTCGCAGGCCGCCCTGCTCCGTCTGCGCCAAGCCTGGACATGACGACGCCACCTGCTGGACTGCCCATCCCGCCCAGCGCCCTGCTCACCTCCGCGGTGACGGCGCCGGGCACGCCCATCACACCGCCGCAGGCCTGCCTCCCTTGGAGACGATGTCCATACGCGTTCCACGTGGGTCGAGGCCCTTTGTGTGCTTCCCTGCATGCGCGCCAACCCTTTGGGTGCTTCCCTGCGCGACGGTGTGCAGCCCCACGGGCAGCTAGGCCTCGCTTCGTCCAGTGCACGGCCTTGCGCCTTCCCTGTCCCGCTCGGGCAGTCGTCTCTCGGCACCCCGCCCCAGCACCTCCTCGGACTCGACGGCTGGTTCCTCAACCACCGCTCCTTCTGTGCTTCACACGGCCGCAACGGCCTCGGCTAGGTGTGCCCCGGAGTGGGTGGTTGACACGGGTGCCACGTACCACATGACGCCTCACCGGGCGGACTTTGGCGATGGATTTGATCCCGCCTTCCGGCTGCGCATCACCGGCTCGGGCGGCAATCTGCATGCGGGCGGCAGGGGCCCTCTGCTTCTCCGGCTCGGCACCCCGGACGTGCACCTCGGCCCAGCTTTGTATGTCCCAGGCCTTCAGGCCCGCCTACTCTCGGTGAGCCAGCTCTTTAAAGCCGGCCATGATGTGGACTTTAAGCACCTGCGCCTCACTTTGGGGACCCGCACGTTCCCCCTCGTGGAGTGTGACGGCATTTACTTGCTCCGCGGGGTGGCGCCCCATGCCCTCGCCACATCAGCCGCCCCCGTGGACCTGATGCAGTGGCACCTGCGCCTCGGACACGCTGGCGCGGATCGTATTGCTCGGCTAGCCGCCGACCCCGCCTCAAACATGGTGACCCACGGTCCCAAGGCTCCCACGTGTCCTTCCTGCCCTGCCGGTCACTTGCGGCGGAGCAGCTTTCCCCCCAGCACGACGCCACGCTGCGCGACCCCTCGCCATCGCCTGCACTGCGACCTGCTAGGTCCCATGCGGACCCCTGCCGTGTTGGGGGACTGGCGGTATGTCCTGGGCATCACGGATGAAGCCACTCGTTTTCACTGGGTTTACTTCTTGAAGACGAAGGACGCTGCCGTTGGGAGCCTGCGTCACTTCCTGGCCACGGAGATCAAGCCGTTCCGGGCGTCCGCGGCCACGGCGCCTGTGGAGCTTCGCTCCGACCAAGACGCGGTTTTCACTGGCCAGGACTGGCGCGCCGTCTGCGCCGAGTATGGCGTGCGGCAAGAGTTCTCGTCCCCCTATACGCCGGAGCAGAACGGCGTGGCGGAGCGATTCTGGGGCGTCGCAGTTAGCATGACCAGGAGCATGCTGGCGCATGCTGGCCTCGGCAAGGAGTTCTGGGCTCTAGCCTTTGCATGCGCCATCTACATCATCAACAGGCTGCCCTGCCGCAGCAACCCGGAGCACGCAACGCCCTACTTCCTCATGTATGGGCGCCCTGCGGATTTATCCGGCATGCGTGTGTTTGGCTGCCCCTCCCACGTCTTGGTTGAGGGGGCAGCCCGTGAGAAGTTTGATTCTCGCGCTGAGGATGGCCTCTTCGTGGGATACAAGCTTGACTCCCCGGCCTACCTCGTATGGGTGCCCGACAAGGCGACGGGCGGCGGGCGTGTCATCGAGCGCAAGCACGTGCAGTTCGACGAGACGTGGCGCAACCGGGCCCCGCAGGCTGCGCAGTGGCTCCCGGCGGCCCCCTTTGCGGAGGCCGACCTCTTTCCCGCCGACATGCTGACTCCTGCCCCTTTGCAGTTACCCTCTGCCTCTGCCGAGGACTCTGGGGGGCCGGCAACGCCCTCCACTGCCTTGCCCGCAGGCCGTGAGGACAGCTATGTCAGCATCGGGGGGACTCCTGAGCGTTTCGTTCTCCCCCCGCCGCTGCGGCCATCCAGGCACTTGTGCGGAACGGCCCTGCTCCGACGGCTCCGGCTCCTGCCTCGGCGCCGACATCTTACCTCACCGTGTCAGATGCTCGACAGCATGCCCCTCTGTTGCGCGGACAGGCCTCTGGCCACTCGCGTTCTGCGGCGTCATATGAACACGCCGGGGCGGGGATGCCTCCGCCGCATTTGAGTACCTCGGTTGACCTGGAGAGCACGGCTGACAGCACCGGCTATTCTCCTCCGGCGTCCCCTGGTGCCTCTGCAGGTCTCCTCCCCGTGTGGGGTTCCCGTGGTGCTGCCTTGTGTGGCGACCTTTCTCATGGCAGTAACACCCCCGCTCCCCCTGGTTTCGGGGGCGATGATGTATTGGATGACGCGCTTTCTTCCTGGCCGGATCAACCTGTCACCAAGGCTGCACGGATCCACGCGCATCACTCACTTGTCGCTGACCTGTGCTTCGCTGCTGCTTTTCATAGCCAGCCTGCGTCCGTGCCCTCCTCTCCCGCTGCCGCCCTTGCCTTGCCGGAATGGCGCACGGCCATGGAGAGTGAGCTGGCCAGCCTCCAGGAGCACCAGGTTTACGAGCTTCTGCATATGCGTGATCTTCCGCGCGGTGCCAAGCTCCTACCCACCAAGTGGGTCTTCGCCCAGAAAGCTGATGGGCGGTGCAAGGCCCGGTTTGTGTGCAAGGGGTTTGCACAGCGCGAGGGCATTGATTTCGGTGAGACTTTTGCTCCCACCGTCCGTGCTGCCACCGTGCGCCTGGGCTTGGCTCGTGCTGGCACTGCTGGCCACCCCATCCGGCAGCTGGATGTCCGCACCGCGTTCCTCTATGCTGAGTTGGAGGAGGACGTGTATGTCCTTCCCCCCAAGGGCTTTGAGGAGCGCGACCCCACTGGCCAAACGTACCTCTGGCGCCTCCGGCGGAGCCTCTATGGGCTCAAACAGGCGCCCCGGAACTGGCACCACACGCTCCGGGACTACCTCATCCATGAGACTGGCGCTGTCCAGAGCACCACGGACACGTGTCTGTTCCTGTATGTTGGTGGTTTTGCCTTCGTCCATGTCGACGATCTCCTGGTCTCCCACTCCTCGGCGGAGTGGCTATCGCAGTGGACCCAACGGGTGTCCCAGCGCTTCCAGATCACCGAGACGGATGCCCCCTCCCTCTTTCTGGGGGTCTCCCTGGTCCTCGACCCGCCGGCGCGCACAGTTTTTCTGCACCAAGGCCCGTACTGGAGGCCCTCGCTGAGCGCTTTGGGGTCTCCCCACGGGCGGTGAAGACGCCCATCGTCCCCAACACCCCCCGTGGTGAGGGGGGGCTTCTCAACGCGGACGACACTCGCGTCTACCAAGCGATCACCGGGGCACTCCTGTATGCGATGGGATGCACTCGGCCTGACCTGGCATTCGCAGTCAACCTGCTGACTCAGAATATGAAAAACCCTACTGTAAGCGACCTTGGGCTGGCACGCCGGGTGCTTCAGTACGCGGTACACACCAAGGACCTGGGTCTGTCCTACTCGGGGCAGGGGGGGCTGGTGGCCTACTCGGATGCCGACTGGGCAAACGATCCTGTGGACCGCAAGTCAATCACTGGCAACGTGGTCATGTACCGCGGTGCTGCGGTGGAGTGGACCAGTCGCAAGCAGCCCACTCCAGCCCTGTCCACCTGTGAGGCCGAGTACATGGCCCTGTGCGGTGTCACGCAGCAGGTGGTTCCCCTTCTCACCATCACCAAGGAGTTGGGTGACCCGGCCTCAGGGCCAATTCAGGTGTTTTGCGACAACACTGGTGCTGTGGCTCTGTCACGAGACCCTGTTCACCCTCGGCGTACCAAGCACATCGACGTCAAGTACCACTACATTCGCGCGAAGGTCGCGGATGGCACCGTTCAGGTGTCTCACCTTCCTGGGGCAGCGATGATCGCCGACATGCTCACCAAGGCACTACCCGAGCCACGTTTTGTGGAGCTCAGACACAAGTTGTTGGGTATTTGAGTTACTGGCAATTCGTGATGAGCCAACATAAGGACACACTTGCTAGCCTGTGACAGTGGTCCCATACTACAGTTCTTTTAGTGAACATTTGTTCTGGCTTGCTTGAGTTTGTTTTCCGGCCTGTGTGCCGAGTAAGGGCCCGGTGTCAGAAGTATCGACACACCTGCCTGAAACTAGTACTTATAGTTTAGTGCTAGCTCTGGACTACATGGACGGGCATGTGCCGCATGTTTAAGTTCTGTTCCATAAGTGACCCAGTCATTCTGTGACTGACCTTGAACTTTGGTTGTGAATGGTTGGCTTGAGATCACGTTATGATTGTAACTGCCACACAGTCAGAAAAGACCCGGTTTGGCGGTGTGGCCACGTTGTAGGTAGATCATAACTGCTACCCAGTAGCTGAGCCTGGAATTGTTGAAAAGGCGAAGCTACGCACCTTGGTTGCTCTCTCAGTACCTCACACCTCACACCCTCCTGTGGTGGAACTAGCAGCCGGCCAGCTGCCAACTGAGACTTATTTTTATCTGAGTGAAATAAAGTAAAACTTTGTGGCAAACATTGCTTTCTCACTCCTAACACTGTCGAATGCCGTATAGAAGTCCGTCAGAGGAGGAGGTGGTCGGCTGCTAGCCTAATTCTACCGTTAAGTTGCGTTCCCGCGTTAAGTTGCGGCGCAAAGTTTTAGGGGGCGATCGCAACTTAACGCGGGAATGACTGTATGTAAAGCGCCCGAAAGCTAGGTAGGCTAGGGTTCAAGGGCCAACTTTTGGAAATTTTCGGCGTTAGTGTCTGATATTTATGTTTCGAGTACCCAGCCCCCTTGGCAAACGTCCAAAATTTTTCCATGGCCGGATTAACCGTGTTGTAAGCTTCATTTTGCCGGACACCGCGAGCGTCTGCTGCAAGGCTGGCTGCTATGCAGCCAGCCACCTTTGGTCAGACTGTGCAATGTGCATATAATTGTATGACAACAAAAAACAACACACCACATTTTTTACAGTGTAAGTCATGGGCGTGACGCAGTCCGACGTGTCTATTAATGAACTAATTAATTAAGTCATGGATGAGGATTACATCCCCATCTAGTGCTTAACGGTTGGGGGATGATGCAGACGATATTTGTTTAAACTTTTGTGTAATTATTTTTATTATGAGATTAGCATGGTACTCCGTGGCATGCCTTTGCGCATGACACGCAAGTACTTACTTACTCATGGGCAAGAAGATCGCTGTGTTTACTACAAATTTACGTAAGACGTTATAGATTGCGCATTAACAAGTCAAGAAACAGATGCACAGCTGGACACTTTAAAACCATGTAAGCGTGCCCACTGAATTGCATCAAGCATGACATGCTCATTATCATAAGCATGCATGCATGGCCTCTAAAATGCTGGGGGCACCCACTGAAGGGGGGGCAGGCCCTTGTTCTCTCGGCGGATGTTCTCTAGCTGCCAAGCTTCGTAATAATGCAGCCTCTATCGCCTTGAACTGCTTCTTGGTGGGCTTCTTAGGAGGGGGCGGGGGCGGGGGCACCTTGTTGTTCGCCTCTTCTATCAGGGAAGGGTGTACCTTTATGTCGTTATCCACCATCCATTGGATGTCCCCCATGGTAAGCCCCCTAAACTTGCCAGCCTTGTTGAGGCGCTCGTCCCTAGCCACACTCTCTACGTGCTTCTTGATATATGCACGCCATTCTACCTCGATCATTGGCTAGCCTAGTGCGGCGTGCTCATGAAGAAGCTTGAAGCCATCACCGCAGTTACGTTAAATAGTGCCGGAACCTTTTGCCGCCTGAGGCAAATCGGTCCGTCACACTATTTTGCCCGGAATAACCACTTCCGAGCACCCAAGTTAATTCGGCCGAATTAACTTGGGTGCTCGGAAGTGGTTATTCCGGGCAAAATAGTGTGACGGACCGATTTGCCTCAGGCGGCAAAAGGTTCCGGCACTATTTAACGTAACTAAAACCTGGCCTCGTGGAGGGGGGACGAAGAGCCCGAGACATCCGCCTAGGCCGCTGAGCACGCACCACTAAATGCGCCGGAGCTGCCTCAGTGAGGATTCGAACCCCTGACCTCCAAGGTGCACAGGTTTTAGTTACGTTAAATAGTGCCGGAACCTTTTGCCGCCTGAGGCAAATCGGGCCGGAACACTATTTTGCCCGGAATAACCACTTCCGAGCACCCAAGTTAATTCGGCCGAATTAACTTGGGTGCTCGGAAGTGGTTATTCCGGGCAAAATAGTGTTCCGGCCCGATTTGCCTCAGGCGGCAAAAGGTTCCGGCACTATTTAACGTAACTAAAACCTGTGCACCTTGGAGGTCAGGGGTTCGAATCCTCACTGAGGCAGCTCCGGCGCATTTAGTGGTGCGTGCTCAGCGGCCTAGGCGGATGTCTCGGGCTCTTCGTCCCCCCTCCACGAGGCCAGGTTTTAGTTACGTTAAATAGTGCCGGAACCTTTTGCCGCCTGAGGCAAATCGGTCCGTCACACTATTTTGCCCGGAATAACCACTTCCGAGCACCCAAGTTAATTCGGCCGAATTAACTTGGGTGCTCGGAAACCTGTGCACCTTGGAGGTCAGGGGTTCGAATCCTCACTGAGGCAGCTCCGGCGCATTTAGTGGTGCGTGCTCAGCGGCCTAGGCGGATGTCTCGGGCTCTTCGTCCCCCCTCCACGAGGCCAGGTTTTAGTTACGTTAAATAGTGCCGGAACCTTTTGCCGCCTGAGGCAAATCGGGCCGGAACACTATTTTGCCCGGAATAACCACTTCCGAGCACCCAAGTTAATTCGGCCGAATTAACTTGGGTGCTCGGAAGTGGTTATTCCGGGCAAAATAGTAGTTAGGTTAAATAGTGACGGAACCTTTTTGCCGCCTGAGGCAAATCGGTCCGTAACACTATTTTGCCCGGAATAACCACTTCCGAGCACCCAAGTTAATTCGGCCGAATTAACTTGGGTGCTCGGAAGTGGTTATTCCGGGCAAAATAGTGTTACGGACCGATTTGCCTCAGGCGGCAAAAAGGTTCCGTCACTATTTAACCTAACTAAAACCTGTGCACCTTGGAGGTCAGGGGTTCGAATCCTCACTGAGGCAGCTCCGGCGCATTTAGTGGTGCGTGCTCAGCGGCCTAGGCGGATGTCTCGGGCTCTTCGTCCCCCCTCCACGAGGCCAGGTTTTAGTTAGGTTAAATAGTGACGGAACCTTTTTGCCGCCTGAGGCAAATCGGTCCGTAACACTATTTTGCCCGGAATAACCACTTCCGAGCACCCAAGTTAATTCGGCCGAATTAACTTGGGTGCTCGGAAGTGGTTATTCCGGGCAAAATAGTGTTACGGACCGATTTGCCTCAGGCGGCAAAAGGTTCCGGCACTATTTAACGTAACTAAAACCTGTGCACCTTGGAGGTCAGGGGTTCGAATCCTCACTGAGGCAGCTCCGGCGCATTTAGTGGTGCGTGCTCAGCGGCCTAGGCGGATGTCTCGGGCTCTTCGTCCCCCTCCACGAGGCCAGGTTTTAGTTAGGTTAAATAGTGACGGAACCTTTTGCCGCCTGAGGCAAATCGGTCCGTCACACTATTTTGCCCGGAATAACCACTTCCGGGCACCCAAGTTAATTCGGCCGAATTAACTTGGGTGCCCGGAAGTGGTTATTCCGGGCAAAATAGTGTGACGGACCGATTTGCCTCAGGCGGCAAAAGGTTCCGTCACTATTTAACCTAACTATAGTGTTCCGGCCCGATTTGCCTCAGGCGGCAAAAGGTTCCGGCACTATTTAACGTAACTACCGCCCACACCGAGTCCCTTGCCTCACAGGTCCCAAAGATAGCGGAGCAGACGGCCACCATCGCATCCCAGCCACCCCGGCTGGATGCTGGTGACCTCCCGCCCCTCTCCTATGCGGACCTGCTGCGGACAGCGACCGCCTCCACCACCGACGCCATCGCTACGAAGCTCCAGGAGCTTGAAGACCTTCGCCAGGCTCAACAACGGGAGGCCACCGACCGCGCCCGCCGCGACTGCCGGGTGCATGGTGCTGCGTCGCTTCCCCCAGAAGCCAGGTGAGACGTCAACCTCCCTTGCCGACATGCTTAAGGACCAGCTCCTTACCCTCATGGGCCTGGTAGGTGAGGTATAGAACTGCGTGGGTGCCACCGCCTTCCCCACTCACGGGACAAGGCGGCTCCCCCACCAGTCCTGCTCACCTTCCCCTCCCGTGAGGACAAGCAGCGGTTCCTCTCTCGATCGTCGCAAGCGGTTGCACGACCTCACCTGGACGCTGGACGACGACCTGACCCCCGCTCAGCAGCAGCAGCGACGTGACCTGTGGCCAGACCCCCAGAAGCCCAAGGTGTACTGGAGGGGCGGGGACCTGATGATCAACCACAAGATGTGGACGCCCCCAGCGGGCTAGAATAGCTTGTAGCCCTAGCTTTACTTCAATGGTAGTCACTGAATGCCGCCATGGCAGCCATGCTTAGAATGTTTGCCTAGTTGTGCCACCTTACAGTACCTAGTCACGTGCACTGCTAACGCACGGTACACAACCAGCCATAGTGTTACGTCCTGCATGTGCCGGACGGTGCGAAAGATCTAATCTAGAATAAGGTGCAGTTTAATAAGCCGGCATAGCCGCGCATCCGCGTACCGCGATAGCAAGCAAAGATCGCAGTAAATTGACTAACTGAGCAGCGGTTTATCCTCAGCTAGGCCTTATAGCATGATTAATTAATCTAGCAGCTATATAACACGGCATGTCATGAGGCAAATGGCATCCGGATTAGTGCCCCCTGGTCTGAGAGAGTCGTCAACACTCGTTTCATTAATCATCAAACCAAAGAGAGAGAGTCCATCGTCCACAGACCAATTTCACCTAGCTGCGCTACCAAGCTGGCAAGTTGGTGTGCAGGCGCGCCGACATGCGCGCCGATCTTCTAGATACTGCCGTCAAGCCCCAATAGGTTCTGTATGACGTCTAGGGCCGGCCCGGCCCCTAGAAGATCTCGTACTTCTGGCTAGGCCCAAAATAACTGGTCCGGAACACACAAAGTACCAAATAAACACACAAAGTCCCGAACTTAGTAGGACAAATTCCCAAATAAGTCCCGAATTGAGTCCTATAGTCCGGCGGACTATGAAAGCGAGCTATCGAAAGTCCCAAACGAATAACAAATGACTTTCGACTTATTTATTGAAGGCATTGTTACGCCCATACAAAGGTCTGGGCCGTAACACTCCTCCCTTCCCCAGGGGACGATAGCTATATCGTCCAGGCTTGGGGCGCACGCAACAAGACAATTAACACAAACAAACAAACAAGAAAAAAAAAGAAGCTCTTGCAAGCAAAACAAGCAACACACAAAAGCGACAGTTGCCCAGGCTGGGCATGCAGTCAGCTATAGAGAACAATAGTACAAAATCGGCCGTGGGGATACTATGTCCCAACCCCTGTTCGCCAGCGGGTTAGTAAAGCCAGTTCTCCCCGGCGTTGCCACACAAGGACAATTCCTTGATAGCCGATGGGATGCTGTCGCCATCCCGTTGCAATCCAGGAGGGCAATGTGACTGGAAATTCTGGATCTCTGGACTGGAACAGCAGGAACAGGAACCCCCATATAATCCTTCCTGGAATCTCCCCCACTTCCCACAAATCCATCAATTAATCTCCCTCTCACCGCTGCCCTCCCTGGCGACCGCGCTAGTGCAGGGCCGCGGCAGCATATAAAATTCCGCCAGCGACCCGAATCAGAGGCGCACACCAATCAACGCCATGCAAGACAATTAACCCAATTGATGGGGTCGACCGATACCAATACTACCGGATGCATGGTTGCAGGCGACGATGCTTATCACAACTGCATGGGATAATAATACGCGCGTGGCAGACATGTTGCGCACGACCATGCACAGTGGCGGGCACGCAACAGTTGCATGGGTGCGCAACAGTGATCCGCGGGGCGCGCACGCGCCAGCATGTGACAGCGTTGTAAACGCCACCGCAGAGCAAAGGCCAAAATATGGATCACGGCAGTCGTCATCAGCGACTACGGGAGGTGCTCGCGTGCAGAACTGTCCAATTAATGCGGTCGATGCAGGGAGGACCACCAAGCTGAATCACGTCTTGCCTGTGCGGAGATGCGCGCGCAAGCGCTGAACTCGTCATCCCGTCTGCAAGACTGTCCATGAGGAGGTCGCGACCCTCACATTCCTCCAATGCTAGGGCCCACCCCTCCCGACCGCGCCTTCCGTTGACGATACTCGTGGAGTACCTGGCGACCCTGCTCACAAATTTCCTCGAGGATCTTCGCGGGGTTAGTGAGGTGATCCGCATTGTATGCGAGCTGGTATTCGTTCACGTTGGTGCGCGTTTGAACGAGGTCTACCCACGTCCCGGTGGGCCAGTACGACATGAATGCGGCCAGGTATTGCGGGTGCGTGAACATGATTGTGCCCGCGTTCCAATCAATAACCCCACATCCATGCTCCGCAAAGAAACCCCCCGCCAGGGTCAACACTACGACGCGCACCTGGAGAGCGTTGAAGCGAAAGCCCGGAGCCCTCACAAAGTTGGGCACAACCCAGTCGAGGAATGCCTCTCCCTCGCACGGAGCATACTTGGGACAGTCAACCTTTCGAGGTTTACCATCTACCATGTATTTTGGCAGCTCCCGCTTGGGGCCGTAACGCGTACCAGAACCCTCTGACGTCGATTCTAGGCAGTCCTGGGGTCGCGGGGCCACCCTCCCTGGGTGCAAGTCGAAGCAGACTAGCTCGCGCATGGAGCCTCGCTCCACATACGCATGAGTTCCTGCCTCAAAGTGCAGCGGTTGCGGTCGATGATAGTCCGCGCTGTCGACGGCCACGAACAGCGGTGGTGGGAGTTCAATGTAGACGGGAACACCCCGAAACTCACGTAAGGGGCGTACTCGTTGTGGGCCGGGAAACGCGCTGACGTAAGCGCCCACCGTCCATGGCGCCGGTCGAGCCACCGCCTGTACGATCAAAGACCCCTGCGCGGGAGATATAAAGCCCACCGCTGGTATCGGGCCACGCCTCTCGGTATATGGGCGCGGGACGCTCCACGCGGGCCACCCGCTCGGAGTAAGTTCGAGCCTCTCGGCGCGGACTCTGGGAATCCGCGGAGACGCTGCCCGCCGACACCTCGTTCGTACATGCGCGACGTCTAACTTCTCGCTGGGCATCCGGTTCCACTTGGGGCCGTTTCTGGTTGCGCTCAATAACCTCGGAATCGAGCTTAGTCAGGTCGGTCGAGCCGCCCGTTCGCCGGGTCGGTCCCGTCCCGACAAGAACCGTCATTCCCCCCGTGCCCTGGTCCGAATGGTTCGCACGGCATCACCGTCCTGTTGTTGGATCGGTGTCACCACAGGTGTGACAGAACCGCCCGTTCGCCGAGTCGGCCCTGCTTGCACTGGCGTTGGGGATGCTTAGGCTCCGCCACTGGTGCGTACACATCGACGTGAATAACACAAGTGCCTTCGCGGCATCCTGGCTACACGTGATCAAGCCCGTTGTCATAGCGCCCCCACCACTACTACCTTCGCGGTAGCCTAGTGGAGGGCATGCTTGGCCTTATACTCGCGAAGCAGACGTTCACACCCTTCTAGCTCATTCTCGGTTCGCCACGAATCCTCGTAATCATGCTGAGCAAAACGCCACCGTACGCGATACTGTCGCTGTCTACCTCTCCCACGCTTGATGTCCCGGTGGTCCACGATCTCGGCCACCTCGTCTTCCTGTTCTCCAGTCTCGGGGTTGTACTCGACAGGGGCCGGCGGGTTGAGCCGACCTTGGATGGAGTTCTGGTGGTATAACTTGAGCTGGTCTCGATGGAAGTTGGAGGAAGTGTTCCAGGAGCTCGGGATGTCCACCTTGAACATCACATCTCCGAGCTTCTCCAGAACCTTGTGTGGCCCCAGGAACATAGGACGGAGCTTTGTCTTGAGCTCACCCTCTACCTTCTCAGAGAAACGTCCTAGGCGGGGGCCTTCCACCAGTACCCAGTCGCCCACCTCGATGGCCGGCGTGCGCGCATCTAGGCGGCCAGCAGTCCTCGCCATGTAGCGCTCTGCGGCGGCCCGGTAGCCCTTGACCGCACTGTCATGGGCCTGGCGCATCTGGACCAGCAGCCTCTCCACCCCTTCGAGGGTGTCTCGCCGGACCGACTTTTCAGCTAAGGCTGGGCTTGTGAGAAGGTCAGTCGGCGTGAGCGGATGCCTGCCCGTGTTGAGGAAGAATGGTGTGAAGCCATGAGCTGCCTGGGGGGCGTTATTCAGGGAGAACTCCACCAAACCCAAGAACTCTTCCCAGTTGCTTCCCACCGCGTCGGTGTAGTGGCGCATGGTCTCTTGCACTGTGCGGTTCAGCCTCTCCACCAGGTGGGAGGACGAGCTGTGATATGCTGTCCCCAGCGACACCTTGGTGCCCAGGCATTCAAAGAACTCCTGCCAGAAGCGGGCCGTGAACAGCTTGTCTCGGTCCGATATGAATTGCCGGCTGAGTCCGTGGTACCTGAACACGTGGTGAAGGTATAGCTTAGCGCAAGCCTCGGCCGTGAGTTCGGCCGGACATGGTGCCAGGTGACACATGCGCGTCAAACGGTCCAGGAAAACCAGAATCATGCTGTTGCCATTCTTGGTCTTCCGGAAGGGGCCAACAAAATCCATCATCAGGGAATCCCAAGGGCCCATCGGGTCTGGTAGGGTCTGGGGGACCGCCTGTGAGCCCGTATTGCGGGACTTCATGATCTGACATGATGGACACTCGCGCACGTACGTCTCAATGTACTCTCGCATGCCTGGCCAATAGAAGTTCTTTCTGGCCCGTGGCAGCAAGCGGTGGATCCCTTGGTGGCCACCGGCGAGAGAGTCATGGAGCTCATGGAGCAGAGCCGCTCGACATAACTCCGGGACGTACAGGCGCCAGCAGTCTGGCCTCACCATGACATAGAGTCGCCCGTCCTGGAACTTGCACGGGAGCTTGCCCATCTGCTTGGGGTGCGACCTGATTGCCTCTAAGGCCGCGGGCTCCGTGACAGTGAACCGACTAATCAACGTCTCCAGGACAGAAGTGATCGTGTACGTGTCCGCCTCCTCCTCAAGGGTTTGGTGCACGTACTCCGAAAAAATGGTAGGGGGCCCGATGCGCTGCAGGTGAAAAATTCCCTGAGCCGGTACCACGTGGCTGAGTGGCACTCGTGACCGGGACCCCTCCCTTTCCCCGGGGGCGCGCACGTCCTCGCGCGCGGCCTCCCAGTCGGGAGACAGGTCGTCCTGGGTCGTGCGACCGGTGTGGAACAGATAGCGACTGTGCGGCGACCCTGGGTCGCCACAAGGCGAGCCAGGCTCCTGCGCGGAGCCACATGTGGTGTGAAGTACGTCCATAGTCTCATAAAAATCTGCGTAGTCCGCCCGCCGAGAAAGGGCGTCCGGGACCACATTCTCTGCACCCTTCACGTACTGAATTTTGAAAGGGGCAAACTGAGACAAGTACTCCATCCACCGCGCCTGACGGGGCGTCAAGTTAGGTTGGGCGAGCAGATGCGTGAGGGGCCGATGGTCCGTGTGGATGATCAGCCGGTGGGGATCAAGGTCCCCCTGCTCGCTAATCGCAACGTCAAACTGAGCCCCGAGAAGATGATGGCGCCAAGTGTGACAGCAGTAGACCACAGCAAGAAGCTCCTGCTGATGCACCGGGTAGTTACGCTCGGCGGGGATCATGGTGCGGGAGATATACTCAACCGGCTGTAACCCCTGACCCTGGTCCTGCAGGAGGACGCCGCCAATCGCAACCTTGCTCGCGTCCGTGGCCACCACAAAGGGCCTTGACGGATCCGGGATAGCGAGCACGGGTGCTGTGGTCAAGCTGTGCTTGAGGGCCTCGAAGGCCTGCTGGCACGGTTCCGACCAGACAAAGGGAACACCCTTCTTGAGGAGGGCGTTGATGGGGGCAGCTATTGTCGCGAAGCGGGGGATAAAGCGTCGGTAGTATGACGCGATACCCAAAAAGCTGCGCACACCCTTGACGTCGGTCGGGGTCGGCCACTGTTGGATGGAAGCAATCTTTGCGGGGTCCGTCGCGACGCCAGCGGCAGAGAGGGTGTGACCCAAAAAGGGCACGCTGCGTCCAGCGCGGACCTTGGCCTTGCGGACCGAAAGATGCTCCTCTTCCATAATGCGCAACACTGTGTCGACGTCCTCTAAGTGATCCTCGAAAGTCTTGGAGTACACGAGGATGTCGTCCAGGTACGCGAGAGCGCATGTGCGCTTGTAGGACCACGGGGGCTTCACGCCCCTGTTGGGGTCCTTGAGGTCACGGGAAACCTGCGGAAGATGCGCGGTTCCCATGACAGGGCGGAGGATGTCGTTCATGAGCATCTGGAAGCTCGCGGGGGAATTGCACAAACCCATCGCGGCCACCCGAAACTGGTAATGCCCAAAGGGCGTGTTGAACGCCGTCTTGTGACAATCCTCCGGGGCGATGCGAAGCTGCCAGAAGCCATCCGCGCAGTCTAGGACTGTAAAGCACGTGGCTCCTTGGACGCGGTTGAAGATATCGTCGATGCGCGGAAGGGGGTACTTGGACTTTACCGTGATAGCATTGAGCTTCCGGTAGTCCGTGACGAGCCGCCACTTGCCCCCAGGCTTAGGGACCAGTAGCACACCAGCCGAGAAGGGGCTATTGCTAGGCTCGATGAGACCCCGCTCCAAGAGCGCCATCAAGATCTTCTTCAGCTCCACCAGCTCAACTGGACCCATGCGGTACATGGGGGAGGACGTGGGACCATAGCCCTCCTTCACCTGGATGCGGTGGAGCACTGAGCGGTGCGGGGGAAACTCCTGCTTGCTTTCGTCAAAGAGCTTCTCCCGTCGCGCTAGAACCGCGTTATAACGCTCCGTCTCCTCGGGTGTAAACCCCACGCCGATCTCATTAAGGAGAACCTCTATGTTGGAGAGGTCAAGACGGTACATGTAGTACTCCTTGCCTCGACGCAGCTTACTCTCCAGTGACTTGAGGCTCATGAGGATCTGCGAGGCGTTGCGGGGCTGGGTGACTTCCCGCTCGTGCGTGATGTTATGCACGTCGGGGCCCTGCACTTGGTATTCGCTGACAGGGCTCCAAAAGGAACCGTCAGGGAACCACACCACGCGACGCCGAATGCTAATGTCCACATCCTGCGCGTCCAGCCAGTCGATGCCGATGATGATGTCGGCAGCTCCCAGCGGTGCGACCGTGGCTGTGAGCTCCACAGGGATGCCTTGAATCACAGCCTTGATATCAACCCGACCAGGCGAGGGGCTCTTGCGACCATCTGAATAGGTCACATTCACCACTGTCGCATGTGGCCGGATGTCGTATCCTGCGCGACGCGCCAATGCCTCGTTGATGAACGACGTAGACGCACCCGTGTCCACCATGAACTGCACGTCCATGACGGTCTTGTCCTTGAGGTAGGGGTCTAATGCTGATCCCGGTACAGCCAGACCTCCCCTAAACAGGAGCAAGTTGCGGGTACCAGCCGGAGTTGCGCGCGTAGGCTGGTCGGAGCTCGCTGCGCTACCCGTGGCCGGCTGCGTGCTTGGGCAGAAGTCTCGCCCAAGGATGCATCCGCACTTGTATTCGCTACAAGCGGGGTGCGACTATCTACTGTAACGACTGATTCTGCGCCCACGCTGGTATTCGCTACCAACGGGGTGTCCTTATCTAAGCTGTCTATCTGCCCGACGTTATTGACTTGCGCTATCTTATCTACCTGTCCTACATCTACCTCTATCCGTGTAGGCAGGGACACTACGCACGAGGAACGGAGGGCCGGGAGACCGCCTCGTTCGACCGCCCGGTCCACTCTTCCCCCTCTACCTCATCCTCCTCGTCGCCATGCCCATAGCCGGCGACCGCCTTGCCATCCATAACCCCCGAGGCGCCATTACCCGAGTCCTGTTGCTGTGAGAACAACTCATTCAACTCGCGGTTCACCCGCTGGAACGAAGGACCCGTAGCGCGGGGCGTCTGGTGCTGCGTGGGACGCTGCCGGGCGTCCTGCAACTTGGCTGCGCGCTCGCCCGCGTTGCGAGGCCGGTCTGGGCGCCGTGCTTGTTCCGGGCGCTTACCGAAGGCAGGCCCGGAGAAACGGGGTGACGTCTGCTCGTCGCCACGATCGCGATCCCGTGGTGGTCGCGTGCAGTCCTTCTTGAGATGACCGACCTCGCCGCACCGGAAGCATCGCGCCTTGGACGCATCGATTGCATTGACCTGGGGCGCTTCATAGTCGCCGTCCTCCTGCTCGTGGTCGATAATGTCCTCAGAGGACCCATCTTGGTCCACCGTAGTGAAGTGGACGCGACGCGGTGCAGCACCAGCATGCCGATAGGTGACCGCTGCGCGGCGGCGTGCGAGCACATCTGACACCTTTAGAAGGTACTGCTGGATCTCGATCACATCCCACTGCTCCCACGGTATCTCAGCAAAGCGCTTTAGCACCTCATCTAGGAGTTCCGGACTCAGCGCCTCAATGAACCGCGCCCTATATTCGGTCCAGGTCAAGTCCTCAAGGCGAGCCGAGAATGCTTCAAACTCTGTCAGAAACTCGCGGAACGGTGTGGTGCCTTGGCGTAGCTTGGAAAAAGCCAGACGCTCGTGGAGCTTCCAGTCAGGGGGCACCAGCTTGCGCTCAATGCGCTCTAGTAGCTCCTCTACTGTGCGAGGGTACAAGCGCGACGCGACACTCTCACAGTTGAGTATGCCGACCACTGAGGGATCCATGCAGTTGGTGACGACGTAGGAGATAAGAACCTCGGTAGCTAGCTCCCACCCATTGTGGTTGCACCACGCCCAGTAGATCTGTACCCACATACGCGTCCATTCGTCGATCTCGCGAGGGTTCATAGTCGCGCGCAGCTTGGGCACTGGTTTAAAGTCAGGCATGGGCGGCGCCTTAAACGCGTCGGCCCGAGGTCCGCCCACTGCGCGATACGGCGGAACATTAAAGATCGACAACGAGTCATCTGCCGATGCAGGCGCTGACCTAGTCGCGCTGCGTTGTAGCCAGACAGACGAGGGATGCGCGTAGCCAGGATCACTGGGTGCCATGCGACTCAAGTTGAGGTTATTGCCATGCGACACGCTCGGCCGCGCAGGTCCGGCTGCTGGGACATTGCGCGCCGGATGGGACGACGCGGGCCCAGCCTCATCGTATACCGGCGGTGGAACCCTAGCCTCGTCCTGGGTCCACAGCGATGTCGCATTGGACTGCAGGTCACTGCCAAAAGAAACCCGTCGACCGCTCGCCCAGGGATGTTGTAATCGTTGGGCACGTTGCGCGTGATAATAGGTCGCGTTCTGACTAAGCGGACCAAACATCTGCGACCCGGTCGGCTGGCTTAGCGGCTGCTGCTGCTGCTGCAACGGCGGAAGCTGCTGCGGCTGCTGCCACTGTTGCTGCTGCGGCGGCGGTGGCTGCTGCTGCTGTACTGGCTGCTGCTGCCACTGCTGCGGCAACGGCTGTTGCTGTTCCGAATGCTGCTGTGGGGACTGCACTGGGTGCTGCTGCGGCTGCCCGGGCGGGCGTTGCTGCGGCTGCACTGACTGGTGCTGGGCTGCACTCGTGGGATTCGATCTGGGCCGGGTCTCATCACCTGCCCGTTCCATCAGCTGGTTATACTCAGCCTGCATTCGCTGCGGCTGGTATTCCTCCCTATTATCCATCCTATCCGCTCCTCGTGGCCTTCGCGGCTCACGGGAGGTACTAGCCAGCTCACCTGGGTGACCTACAGGACTGCCTTGCTGGTAGGACGAGCCCTGTTGTGATACCTCCTGTACTTGGTACTCTGGGCTGCCCTGCCTATCCAAGTCTGCACCTCCCTCCTCGGAATGACTCCTAGTCGTGCCGCGTACCTTCTTTTTACCCCGCGGCATGTTTACCAGTACCACATCCACAAGAGAAGGAAGGAAGGAGAGAGGAAGAAGGAGGAAAATGCCATGCACATGCCCACAAGCAATCAACCAAGCGACTGCCCTACGTTATTCTGCTAATGTAGCTATTATATAGTAAGCTATAATTAGTACTCTACTCCTCTAGAAACTAGGTGGCTGCCTAGGTGGGGTGCTGACAGTGAGTTGGCTGAACGTGACTGTGACAGCCTGTGTGTCCCCCGTCCTGCTCTCTACTGTTGCACTATTGGGTGCACAGCTACGGCCCCTAGGCATTGGGCGAGTCCTAATCTCCTGAGGTGGTGCCTCTACGTGCAAGCCTACTGGACGTGTCATGTATTCCTGGATAAACCTATCTGCTTCCCATGCTGTCTTGAATCCCTTAAAGATAGCCCTATGCCTATCCACTATATAGTTCTTGCAGTCTACCCAGCTATAGAAAATACCTACTTTCCCTGTGCCTCCATCATGTGCCACAGCATAGTAAAGTTGCCTAGATACATCACTATCCCAACCCCCAAGTCCATTATTATATCTATTATTTCTATTATTACTATTAGCCATCACACACGTTGTCTATTGCCAGCAGACAGAGATAGAAAAGAGAAAGGAACCTTTTTACCTCTAGTGTGTGACCTGTCACAGGGGGGGATGCCAACTGGCTCTAATCTAATCACTATCACAGAAATCAGGAGCTTCGCGCCCCTAATTCCATACAAGAGGGTAGCCTCCGTGATAACTGCCCGCCTTTTCGCAAGGACGAAGCCACGGAAACCACCCTACCAGCGCCCACAGCTTTCGCAGCCAGGACGCTAGTCACAATACGTCACAGAAACGACAAATTCACAAACAAAACAACAAGGATGGGCGCACATCCTACGCGTGCAGGTAAGAGAGACGGAGCAAGGCGGTTGGCTGCAAGCTACTACCACATACTGCATGACAAAACGTACCTTGGCGTTGCGCAGCCGACTTTCCTCCCTAGCTTGTGGCGCCGATTCCTTGTAGTGGTGCAGAGCCGAGCTCCCCGTCGGTGCCCAGTCGACAGGTGATGCTTCTAAGCCCTACACTATGACCGCCCTTTCAGCTAGACGATGCCGCCTTTCACCACAGCCAGCTGCCCAGGCTGGCGGGTCGAACTCGGCTTTCTATCTCACTAAATATTGGGCCGGTCCTGCGCAGGCCCTGCGCTATTAAGAATGCACCTAGCGGCTTAAACACAAGGGCTCTTCGCGAGCACCTGTGGAAAACCTCTAGAACTACCTCCGATCCAGTGTTACGTCCCGTGCCGGACGGTGCGAAAGATCTAATCTAGATAAGGTGCAGTTTAATAAGCCGGCATAGCCGCGCATCCGCGTACCGCGATAGCAAGCAAAGATCGCAGTAAATTGACTAACTGAGCAGCGGTTTATCCTCAGCTAGGCCTTATAGCATGATTAATTAATCTAGCTATATAACACGGCATGTCATGAGGCAAATGGCATCCGGATTAGTGCCCCCTGGTCTGAGAGAGTCGTCAACACTCGTTTCATTAACCCTTAGTCCGTAAACCACCCGAAATTTCGGGTAGTTTGACCAACGGTCCTAATTCGCGCCGCGCCGTGAGCGCCGCGCCACCCGTGACGGATGCAAGTTGTCCGGTGGGTCCGGGAACACTTAGGGACGAAGGTGATGCATAGGTTTGGGGGTAATATTCGCCATAGCCTGGTAATTACAACGTGCCTTGAGACAGGATCACGTGACTTTGGCGGGAAATTTTCGCTCGCGCGCGCGCGTAACGAGATATGGCTGCCAACGTGCGTTATCATGGAAATTTTGCGTCTCGCCGCCAGAAATGGTTCAGAATGTTGCTCAGAATGTCGATGCGTGATTTTCGTAGGTTAGGCATGGCCAGATTTACAGGATTGGGAAAATACAGGTAGGAAAATAGTGCTTCTTGGTCGTCAGTGCCAGATGATTCATCGCTTATCATATGTCGATTTTCTCCTTATGGCCGGGCAGTCTGCGCCAGCCCAAGCATCCAGGTTTGGTACGGGATGTCCGCTGCAGCGTTAGCTGGGAATGCGGACGCGTTTATAGGTCATCTTTCAACGGAACATCAATCTGGTAATCATGGAGGATGCATGCAGGATGACGGGCTATGGCGGCCTTAGCCTGTAGAGCAACGGTATGTGTGAGATATGAGGGTCCCGGCCAGCGGAGTCCGTGCAGGACATGAACGAGCAATGTACGACAACGTGTTTGCGTGTTGTTTGCAGCGGAATATGTCTTCCATGCATTATATTTGACTATCTTATTAGTGCACTGTTTAGCAAGCTTCCATATCTGCTGTAGAGAATGGTATTAGCCCTGAAAGCCGTGCCCAGTTTATGGCATTTCTTTGGAGCACATCATTCCGTTAGTGCAGGTATGCAGCATGTTTGTATTCCAGCACCTTTGGCAGTCTTTTATAGCTTGCTATAATGCATTCTTGTATTGCATGTCATGGATGGCTGTTTACGCGCGCCTAACCCACACACATATACGACCACGTTTTGTTGGTCCAATGGGTTATCCGGGTGGTCTGACCCAAGGAAACCACCATTGGACTAAGTTGTCCAATGTTGGTTTTGAGGTTCCCTTCCCTCCCTGGGAAGTTAGGGGTAGGTACGCTTTTTCTTGGGGAAAAAAGATCGTCTTTTGGCCAACTTTGGCTGGCGCTGTCATCCAAATGCTTTGATAAAGCCATGGTATTATTGCATATTCTGAAAGCCCTTGAAGCGTAGATATGTTTGGCATCTTGGTTGAGGGTATTTGGAGATGTGGCCTGTGAGTTATGATTTTTTTCATTTTTAGGGGTATGAAAATGCCAAAAATGGGTCAGCGGACTATGGGTTAATCATCAAACCAAAGAGAGAGAGTCCATCGTCCACAGACCAATTTCACCTAGCTGCGCTACCAAGCTGGCAAGTTGGTGTGCAGGCGCGCCGACATGCGCGCCGATCTTCTAGATACTGCCGTCAAGCCCCAATAGGTTCTGTATGACGTCTAGGGCCGGCCCGGCCCCTAGAAGATCTCGTACTTCTGGCTAGGCCCAAAATAACTGGTCCGGAACACACAAAGTACCAAATAAACACACAAAGTCCCGAACTTAGTAGGACAAATTCCCAAATAAGTCCCGAATTGAGTCCTATAGTCCGGCGGACTATGAAAGCGAGCTATCGAAAGTCCCAAACGAATAACAAATGACTTTCGACTTATTTATTGAAGGCATTGTTACGCCCATACAAAGGTCTGGGCCGTAACACATAGCCTTAGCTAATTAGTCCTTGTACAGCCATGCTACGTCCTGGCTTCGATCAGATTACTTGCCCACGCTCCTTGTTATGATATGCTCACAGCCTTATTGCACCCACAGGCTGCCGGATCGTTAGCGTGTCTGTTTAGCTACTAGCGCGCCCGAATGCAGCTGTGGCATGCCTTAGTAGGCATGAAGGAGACTGGGGGTCTCTGCCCTTTCTCCTGTTGTGCACACACAGGGATTAAAAGCACTTCGGTGCTCCGTGACTCCCCAACGGGAGCACGAGTTTAATTAATTAATTAATTAATTGGCTAGCCCCAGGGCCTTGGCCTCCTCAGCATCATACACATACCCGTGATTTTTCTCGGGAGTGTTGAAGGGCAGCAATGCAGGGGAAACATCATCTGCCCCTTCTACAGCACGCGGGCTTGCCACAGGGGTGTGTTCATCTCCATTAATTGCCCTCACCCCCACCGCCATCCACCTGGCTGCCCTCACCCTCCACACCGCCGCCACCACCACCGCCACCCGAGCCCCTGTGCTGCCAGCATCCATGTCCCCATCGTCACCATCACTCATTTCCTCATCAGACCCTACCACGTACGTGGGGCTGCCACTTGGGCTTGTCATGCTCTTCCCTATACTTGAGGGCAGCGTTCCTCACCTTGGCGGGCACGATGGGCATGTAAAGAGACTTGCCCAAGGCAGGGTTGAACAGGGCCCGGCGAGCCACATACCACCGCAGATTCTCTACCACGAACTTCTCTATGCGCAGGGGCAGCTTGCTCTCCTTCACACTATCGTCATCTAGCATTCCCCAACCGGCCCCACACTACCGCCTTGTAGTCGTGGTCTTTGGCGGACAGCACCTCACCCCTATAGAGTTGAGCACCATCGTAGAATATAGGTCAGCTTCAGAGAGCATTCCCCATACTTAAATTAGACGCCCACACTGCTGTCAACGGCGGCACGATCACCGGAGCAGGTGCTATCCCCAAACAGCTTGGCCCCGGCCCACACTGTTGATATCTTGCCGGTATCCCCCCGATCCCTCCTGAGATGCTGAAGCAAGTCTTCTATCTCATGAAAGTCTGTGACCACACGCCTCGCTTTGGTATCGCTCTCCCTGAAACCATCATGCCACTTCCCGTGCGGTTGGTCGATCTGCTGCGCCCTCCCCTACGTTCTTGAACATGGTGTTGAAAACCTCTCGGGGGCAAGGTGAGATCACGAAATATTTGTTGGCTCTTGGCTTCCATTCCATTAAATTAAAAATTAAATTATAAGATGCCTCCGTTGGGAGATCATGTAGCACATATTCCTTGATGGGTGGTGGAGTGGGGAGAGCCGCGTAATCAAACTAACCTAACGCTAATCTAGCTAGTCTAGAAAAATCCTAACTACACTACTCATCAAAACGCCTCCTCCTCTTGGGGGGAGGTGGCTTGCCCACAGGGTCGGGCGTGTGAGCCTTGACAATCTTCTTCCACCGCGTCTTGTTCTGCATGGCAGTCCAAAGAAGGGAGAGAGAGTGGATGCGGTATTCAAACTGGGCTGGGACCAGTAGGTCATCCAGCAACATCTGTACGTAGTTCGTGACATGTTTCCCGACCTTTTTGGCAATGCCCTTGGGGCCAGGCCAGGTCAGAATGTGCCGCCCTGGCTGGCCAAGCCGTTGGGGGCCGGCCAGACCAAGGGCGGTGTCGACCTGGCTGGTGCGAGCAAGTCAAGGTGTCCTACAAATGCTATCCCACGCTGTCTAATGTCGTCCGAAATACGAGGCATGCACCCTGATACAAAGACTCTGATGATGGGCGCTTGGAAAAACCTACGTTCAGGACCTGTCGGAGCATCCTGTAAACTGTGCCGTCTAGCCTAGCTGCCAGTGTGGGTGTGAGTGTCCAGGCCTCGGCGCCATACGTGAGCTACGTGAGGACGAGGACCTTGAAGAGCATGCCCTTGCGCGCGGTGCTCGCCCAGGCCCTTGGAGCGCCAGTAGGTGTTGAGCGAACGAAGCCTAGCCCAGGCCAGGCCGATGCGGGTGTCCACATCGTCGGCGGTGTCAGGGAGCCAACTCGATCCCCAGCAGTTTGAAGCGATCGCGGAACGGGACCGTCGTCCCGTCGAGCAGGCGCGGCAGCGGCGGTGTACTGGAGGCCCCAATCACCATCGCCTCAGTCTTGCATGACACTAATCTCCAACCCCACCGCCCTCGCCTCCAGGCCCAGACAGTCCAGCCAGGTCTGAATGTGCTCGGGGCGCGCGATGAGGGTGGTCAGTCATCCGCATAAATCAGGTCGGCCAGGCGGTAGCCAGGTTCAACCCCGCCGTGCTCTTTCTCGTTAAGGATGTCCAAGCCTGGCTCGAACCCCTTAAGAGCAGTAAAGCGCGCACGTGCTCTTTCCATTCCATGCTGGCCAGCCACGTATAAGAAACTTTCTAGGGCCGCACACTGCTAGCGCAAAAATTCTGCGCACAGTTGACGCACTTGGAGGAGTGAATCTGGCGCGGCTGGCCAGCGTAGGTGAGATCACCATCGGACGTGCGGCGCCTAAGCTTGTCGCCACACTGGTAGCAATAGCGCAGGTTGCCTTCCGTAGAATTCATGATGATCTGAGCAATACAATGAAGCATCGGGGAGGGGGGGGGCGGTGGATTTCAGGGTTTTTAGAGCTCCGAAGCACCCACTAGCAGATTTAACGAGGAAATATACCGAACTGAAAATTTTTCGGGAAAAGCTCGTGGTAACGCTAAATTAGACTTACCAAAGAAGAGAAATTCGCTCTTATCACACGCGAACCCAGTGGTGGCTGGGCTACCGCGATGGTGTACTTTTTTGCTTCTGCGGACAGCAGCCTGCAAAAGGGTCGGCAGGCTCGTACCCACCCCCACGCGAATATTTTTTTCAACTTGCAGCACGTCGGTAAAATAGAAAAAAAAAATATCATGAGCGATCGAGAACATTCCTAAATGGGTAGGGAAACATGCCATGACCTATACCCAGATGTTGCTGGACAACCTAGTGGTCCCAGCCCAGTTTGAGTGCTGCATCCCCTCTCTCTCCCTTCTCTGGACTGCCATGCAGGACAAGAAACGGTGGCAGAAGATTGTCAAGGCTCACACGCCAGCCCCTGTGGGCAAGCCGCCTCCCCCCAAGAGGAGGAGCCGTTTTGATGAGTAGCGTAGATAGGCTTTTCTAGACTAGATATAGCTTAGAGTTCATTTTGAACATTCTGACCTGGCCTGGCCCCGAGGGCATTCCCAAAAGGGTAGGGAAACCTGTCACGAACTACACCCAGATGTTGCTGGACGACCTAGTGGTCCCAGCCCAGTTTGAGTACGGCATCCACTCTCTTGCCACGGGGTGTGGCAAGGTTGTGTCCTGTCCCCATACCTGAGACCTGGTTACCGCCTTGCCGACCTGATTTATGCGGATGACACCACCCTCATCGAGAGCCCCGAGCACATTCAGACCTGGCTGGACTGCCTGGGCCTGGAGGCGCGGGGGGTAGGGTTGGAGATTAGTGTCAAAACCGAGGCGATGGTGATTGGGGCCTCCAGTAAACCACCGCTGCCGCGCCTGCTCGACGGGACGGAGGTCCCGTTCCGCGACCGCTTCAAGCTGTTGGGGAGCTGGCTTCCTGACACCGCCGACGATGTGGACACCCGCATCGGCCTTGCCTGGGCCAAGCTCCGTTCGCTCGATCACACCCTACTGGCGCTCGAAGGGCCTGGGCGGGCACCGCAAGCGCATGCTCTTCAAGGTCCTCGTCCTCACGGTGCTCACGTATGGCGCCGAGGCCTGGACACTCACACCCAAACTGGCAGCTAGGCTAGACGGCACGGTTTACAGGATGCTCCGACAGGTCCTTAACGTAGTTTTTTCCGAGCGTCCGTCATCAGAGTCTTTGTATCATGGCATGCCTCGTGTTTCGGACGAGATTAGGCAGCGTAGGATAGCATTTGTAGGACACCTTGACTTGCCCGCACCAGCCAGGTCGACACCACCCTTGGTCTGGCCGGCCCCCACCCAGCGGCTTGGCCAGCCAGGGCGGCACATTCTGACCTGGCCTGGCCCCGAGGACATTCCCAAAAGGGTAGGGAAACCTGTCACGAACTACGTTCAGATGTTGCTGGACGACCTAGTGGTCCGGGGTCCCAGCCCAGTTTGAGCACCGCATCCACTCTCTCTCCCGTCTTTCGGGACTGCCATGCAGGACAAGACGCGGTGGAAGAAGATTGTCAAGGCGCACACGCCCGACCCTGTGGGCAAGCCACCTCCCCCCAAGCGGAGGAGGCGATTTGATGAGTAGTGTAGTTAGGATTTTCTAGATAGCTTAGAGTTAGGATAGTTCGATCACGCGGCTTCCTCCACCCCATCCATCATGGAATATGTGCTACATTAATTAATTAATTAATTAGACTCGTGCTCCCGTTGGGGAGTCACGAAGCATTTAACCCCGATGGATGGATGGATGGGTGCAAACAGTCCTACCGGTCTAGTCTATCTAGTCCCGGAAGAGCAGCATAACACCTGTGTCCTCGAATTCGGCTGCAAGTTTTACAACTGCGGCAGGAATCTCGTCAGAGCCGGTGGCTGCGTCATAACGCAGGCGCTGGACCGCCTCCGTGACCTCGCGAGAGGTGAAAGGAGGCATGTCAGACGGGTCGCCAAGTGGGCCGACCAGCGGGGGGACTAGGTAGTCCGCCGCTGACCGAGGCGGGGCCGGGGGCCCAGCGGGGCCGGCCACGGCGGCCGGGCGGGCGGCGGCGGCTGGGAGCAGGGGTGGGGGCGTCGCAGCTGTCCCCACGACCTCGGCCGTGGCCGTGGCCCAGGTACGAAGCCGCTTGGCTGGGGCGCCGGGGACGTCGTGGCGGTGGGCCGGCCGAGGCCGTCCGGGTGCCCGAGGCGCTTGTACCAGAACCAGGCCCCCTTGCCGTCGTGCTTCTGCTGGCAGCTGCGCAGGTCCTTGACCATCTGCTGAGCATCTGCCTTCTCAGCCTGCTCGTAGGCGACCCTCAGAGCTGCTTGCAGGCTGCAGCCCAGGTTTGGCGATCGGATCTCTGTTGCGGCGGAGCATCTGCCTGGCGGCGACTACTGTCGGTGCGTGACGGTGGACAGCAAGCTGCCGGCGCGGAGGCAAGGTGGGGAGCGTGCGGGCAGCCAGGCGATACTTGGCAGCGACACCACGGAGGATCACTGAAATGTCACCCGGCGGCGGAATGGCGTGTAACTGCTGTCGGCTGCCCCGGGCGTCGAAGACGGCCAGGAAATCATGCATCATCATGTGCTACATGACCTCCCCACGGAGGCATGTTATAATTTAATTTAATTTAATTTAATCCACTCTCTCTCCCGTCTTATGACTGCCATGCAGGACAAGACGCGGTGGAAGAAGATTGTCAAGGCGCACACGCCCGACCCTGTGGGCAAGCCCCCTCCCCCCAAGCGGAGGAGGCGTTTTGATGAGTAGTGTAGTGAGGATTTTCTAGACTAGATAGCTTAGAGTTAGGATAGTTCGATTACGCGGCTTCCTCCACCCCATCCATCATGGAATATGTGCTACATGATCTCCCCACGGAGGCATGTTATAATTTAATTTAATAGCTTAGAGTTAGGGTAGTTCGCTTACGCGGCTTCCTCCACTCCACCCATCCAACCTGTAATATGTGCTACATGATCTCCCAACGGAGGCATGTTATAATTTAATTTAATTTAGTTTAATGAGCGATCGCACATCCCGGAGCATGTGCAGCAAAATTTTCCAGCGTTAATAATGCATAAATGCCTCCATCAAGGTCACCGCCAATAAATCAGCCGACATTGCTTTTTTGCCTCAATTTGCACCGAAATTAATTGGTCCATACCGTCCAGCTCAGTCGGGCAAGTCGGAAAGACTTTTCCGGCCGGCTCTCCGCGGGAAAAGTTTGATGTGAAAGACGCACATTTCAGAACTCTAGCTGATTATTTGCCTCCATGGGTGTTTTCGTTGTTTTCGCCTCTCATGTGGCGGGAAAGCTCTAGATGCCGGACGAAAAGTGGACAATAATTTAATTAAGACAAAGTTTGGCGGGTATTGCGGTGTTGTGCACTTAAGCACTTCCCATGTCAAATGGTTAACTATGCCCAGACAACTTCGTACGTGCTTCCCTCTCAAAGTACTACACACATTGTCATCCAGGCTTGTTAAGTGACAAAAGCAACGAACACAGCCATTATCATGTTGTACGTCCATGTTCTCCGTTCTATGGGTAAAAGCCAAGCTTTACGTGGCTACATTGTTGTTGGACACATGCATACACAGTGCGAATTGTAAAGAAATTATTTGTTAAATAAATAGACTAGGTTATATGTACAAGGGAAACCTCTTAGGGTTTGCATTTCAGGTTTGGATGCAACTAGGAGCCTGTTCCCACAAAAGACTAAGCAGACTTTCGCCTTTTCTGAGGAGCGTGGCATCATTAAAAAAATAAAGCACACCAAATCCATCTAGCCAGGGACCAAGCTGGCTGAAAAATGAGACCGATGATGTCCACGGTCACATGCATATATTTACAAGTCCACAGTATTTCTGTTTTAGTTTCCAAGGTTTTGCTCGAAAAAATCTCCCAACCCCCTTTATTCAGACAAACACTGGCTGCTCCTTAGAATGCCATTTGTAGGGTCCTGACAATGCTGAAGCCCCTGGTGCCATCAGGGCCCTTGGGCTGGCGCGCAGGCACATAGGGAGAAGTCTTGCCCGCGGTGCTGGCTGGGCTGGCCGCGAAGCGCCGTGGGCGCTCCTCACCACTTGGTGTGGATGGGAGGGATGCTTTGGCCTTGACACTAGCGAGAACCGCGTCGGCGAGCTCCAGCGCAGAGCACAAGCTGCCGCGTACGTCCAGCGAGGCAGGGGTCGCCTTGCTGGGGACATAGTCCTTACTGTACATCTCAGCATGCCAATTTCTGCCGTTGACCTCCACACCATCCGCAGCGGCCATGGCGAATTTGGCTTCCTGGAGGGTGGAAAACTTCACGAAGGCGGTCCCGCGGAAAGCTCCAGCGGTGTTGAAAGCATAGACGATCGCAATCGGGAAAGCGCCAAGTGACTTCAGATGCTCCATCATTTCATGCTCCGAAATGTCGTAATGGACATTCTTCACGACAACGGTTCGGTTGTCAAGGGGCACCTCAACGTTGGATTGAGAGGTAGCATAGCCATCAAGAGAAGGACGGGGAGCAACACGACAGCGACTGTCGTCACGCCCAGATAGTGCGGACACCGCCGCAGTCCCGCGAGCAGCAAACTTCACCACATTGTTTACTACTTCGAAAGACGTCCTCTGAGAGCGTGCGGAGGACGCCGCATTCGGCTGCGAAAAGCTAGCCCCAAGGACATTGGTTCCTTTGGCCTTGCTGGCCCCCTTTCCTTGCCCTAGCTTCACTGGCTCGGCAATGTTGCTGCCCAGTACCGACGACTTCAGCAAGAGCTTGAATGAAGGAGCCATGGCTTCTCAGGTACTGAGTATGATTAAAATCTCGGTATCACTGCGCTGAGCTTGGGCTCGCTCGACTGGGGTAAGGAAACTCGGTTGAATGGCTAACTCAAATTGACACAACGTTGCCGCCGGTTGGTGAGGACTTCGTGTTTTTATAGCTGGTTGGCTACCAGGTGCCAGCATGCTACAAGGCGCCACGTTATAAGGTGCCACGTACCGCTGGCTTGCGGAAACGTGGCCTAGTGTGAGCGCAACGGGCTGGACCAAACTGCAAACCTGGTCCTCGTGGCCAATTCTGAAATGTCCACGCCAGCAGGTCGTTTTCCGAACTGCCGGAAAGTACCACCGTCAGCTGGCCGCCAGGTGCGCAACAAGCCTGCGCGCGTGTCCACTTTCCAGGCGTCACGTGGTTTTGCTGACCAGGTTGCTGACTGAGCAGGACTTCAATTGGCAATTGCCCCAAATATCATAGAATATCATAGAAGCAGCAAGATTCGAAGCGCGCCCAGGCCCCAGAGACGGGCGCGGCAGGATTGCCCGAGGCGAGCTAGCGATGTCAGTGAAAATTCGCTAATCAGATTCTTCTACACTTGAGTTCAGTTTAAGTAATTCCGGATCTAACTGCCAGAGAGAATGACGTTAATTGAACTAGATCTTGCACCCCCGCTGGCTGGTACAAATCCATTCAAGAGAAACTTGTGGCTGAACTGGAGGCGCAAAGGTTCAGATTCGCCATTAGGCAATCCAGCTGGCGTGCTCCGACGCGAACCAGCTGGCGTGGCCATCGCGATGCTAGCTGGATGTCGCGAGTCCCCATGTGTGCTAGCCAAACAACGGCCCATACGTATGCGCCCCACGGGCCACGGCCTGTGCATCCGCGTGGCTCGGCGGGCAAGGCTGAGCCGCGTTTGCGGTCCAAATTTGTGCTGCGCAATACGTTCCATGGTACGGCGGTAGTCACAGTGATTAAAGATGCCAGACAGTTAACGCCAATAGTATCCCACTGAACCAATGATCTCCGTCAGCCGCCCAAGACACAGCGTCCTTGGTCCAACCACGCACGGAATCCTGTACGATCTCCAAATTCCGTCGACTTGGGCCCAACGGGAAAAGGCGAAAATGACACCTGCGATCACGAGTCGATAACGGAAATGTACGAAAATTTACGGCGTACGGGCCACAGGATGCCCGATGGTCTTTCATGTACTGTACACGTAGGTAGCTAGGGGATAAATCCGTCAATCCATCCATACATCCATACATCCCTGATACATCCACCGAATTGGTCCCTAATCTGCAAGCACAAGGGTGAGGTTCTTCCGAAAATTTCCTCCGCCGTTGAGTTTCAACGGGTAAGTTGCAAACACGCACATTACTTGATACAGCTAACCGTAGGAAACGGCCAACCGTTGAAACGTGCATGACGTGGACTTGGTCTGCTTGATCCGACCTAATGGCCCCCTCCCACCGTAAAAGAGTTCCCGTAAAAACAACTCAAATCGCTTTTGTTGGACACGGCAGCCATTAACGAGTATCGTTTCTGAGTCGCGCTGTGTTGTCAGCATAAACGAATGGCTCCCAAACGGAAACCTGCTGCCAAAGAAGGCGAGGCACCTGCTAAAAGGCCTAAGGAAAATTCGGCCGAAACGGCTAAGACAGGGCCGAGCGTCGCCGGTACTAAGTCGCGTGTCACGGTCGAGGCATGCAAGCAGTGAGGTGCATTCAAAACGAGGGCGGTAAAGTTGGAAAAATACATTAAAGAATCGGATGTTGGAAGCCGCGTGGAGGTTGTTATTAATGAAGTACCCCCTCGTCGCGGATGTTTCGAGGTAACGATTACGAAGTGCAGTTATGACATCTAGAGTAATTTTCAACGTTACAGAGGCTCCTCAAGGGTTCCGTCTACAGGTTTTTGAACTTACAAGCCGTAAGATTTATGCATTGCTGTGCAATGGTAAGGAGATTCTGGACGTGTTATGTCTGGCTTATCGGGCTCGCTGGGGCGCGATTATCGCCGAGCTCTGGTTGCGACCCGCGACGTGGTATTCGCAGGTTAAAAAATATGTCTCTGCCAATATGCTTTCTCGTCCGTCGTGCGCAATTCTTTTCTTAATTCCAACAGGTCCGCGTGGGAGACGAGGCGGTGGTTTCCTTGTTGGACTTGAAGCGGCCATTCCCAGCCTTGAAGGCGCTTGACATGGACGACATAGGAGCCAAGGTCGTGGAGAAGCTGAAGGCAAAGTGAAGACACACGATGTGCAGGGGTGCGAGCCCATAGCATAATTTCACCATGTGAGCGGTGACGCTGCGCAAGGAAATCACGAGCACTCACGTGACTTGCAGTGGCTGATGCATTTTCAACTCATGTTGCACATGCGGGCGCAGTTCCGCCCTCATCTGAAATGTTTCAGATTCTGTGTCCACAATGTGACAAGTCTATGGGTTAGCATGCGTGCGATGAAGCATGGGGTTGATGCCTACTAAGTGTGTCATTAGTTGCGTCTCACATCCATTTTATGGAGTAATCAAGTGCCCCTTTTCAGGGGTCAAGCCGTAAGAATTCCTCATATGACTTCGTGGCTGCACGCTCAAGCTGGTATAATCAATGAGATGCAACCAGCGCAAAGCTGAAGTTTGGAAAATCCAGACCATGGTAGCTCATTATCTTCCTGCTGTCATCTTATTCCTGTTGTCGGGTCGTTCTTTATGTGGAGTTGCAATTGTGTAGCCACTACCATGTGCTGAGGGAGACAACTATTCCTAGATAGTAAGTGAGACAACAAGTAATAAGTGAGACAGCTGGTGAAAATACGGCCCCAAATTCGGACTTGGAAATAAACTTAAACTTAAATTAAATTATAACATGAAGTCCTCCGTTGGGAGATATTAAATTAAATTATAACATGCCTCCGTTGGGAGATCATGTAGTCGACACTAAGCGCTTAGCCGTCGATTCCATTAAAAATTAAATTAAATTATAACATGCCTCCGTTGGGAGATCATGTAGCACATATTCCTTGATGCATGGATGGGTGTAGTGGAGGGAGCCGTGTAATCGAACTAACCTAACAATGCTAAGCTATCTAGTCTAGAAAAATCCTAACTACACTACTCATCAAAACGCCTCCTCCTCGTTGGGGGGCTCAAGGTGGCTTGCCCACAGGGGCTGGCGTGTGAGCCTTGACAATCTTCTGCCATCGCGTCTTGTTCTGCATGGCAGGCCAAAGAAGGGAGAGAGAGTGGATGCGGTATTCAAACTGGGCTGGGACCACTCTTGGTTGGCCAGCAGTTGACATCTGGATGTAGTTCGTGACATGTTTCCCTATACCCGGCTTTTGGGAATGCCCTTGGGGCCAGGCCAGGTCAGAATATGCCGCCCTGGCCGCTGGCCAAGCCGCTGGGGGCCTGCCAGACCAAGCCGGGCGGTGTCGACCTGGCTGGTGCGAGCAAGGTGTCCTACAAATGCTATCCTACCCTGCCTAATCTCGTCCGAACTCCGAAATACGAGGCGCATACCCTGATACAAAAGACTCTAATGACGGGCGACAGGCGTTTGGAAAACCCGACGTTGAGGACCTGTCGGAGCATCCTGTAAACCGTGCCGTCTAGCTTCCGCGATTCCATAGGAATCGATGTCCATAATTGGGACAGGAACGACGGTCATGCAGCGGTGACGCCGGTACAGGGGTAGGCGGGTCGTCCACTGGGCTATAGCCGTCCGAGGCGACGGCGTGGCCGGCCGAGTCGTCGGACACCGACGCTTGGTCGATCACGGGACGGAGGGGGCGCATCCTCCGGGACGTCCGTAAGAGGTAGGGCCGGTAGGACCTCCGTAGCCACCGCCGGAGGCTGCGACGACGAAGTCGCGGCAAACTGGTCATCTGCGTACTGCATATATTCGACAGCTCGCTGGAGGTCGCAAGGCTCACCGTCGAACATGACCTCTGAGTCCTCCGGAAAACACCGAAAGACAACCCGGATGCGCTTTCGGTAGACCGGTGTAGACAGGAAGGCGAAAATACGCGGCCCGTTCAGCACCGCCTCGATCTGCTCCAGACCAGGGCAGTCCGGGCCACACCCATGAGGAGACGTACATACTCCCGCGTCGTCATATAGGAGTGCAGCTAGGTGGAGTACAGCGGGGTCCTGGGGGTCCGTACCGTACCATGGCGCCGTAAATAAGGCGCTCCGAACAGCCGGGGCGATCTCCGGCTCCAGAGCATGGTAGGCACACCCCTCTGGATGGCACTGCCGGGAGAGGCCCGGTGCCACACAGTAATTGTGGCATCTGCAACAGACTTCTGCGTTATTCCGAGATCGACAGTCCACTCTAGGCTAAACTGTGGAAGGCAACCACAAAATAAGACCGGCACACATCCTGCGATAACGAGGTATTAATCCAATACCGTCGAAGCCTCAGCTCAGTAATCCTGCCAGCCCGGCCATGGGAACTACTGTCAGCCCGCTATATGTCGGCAACACTCAGATAAGCGACATATTCACGTGCGACCTTCTCACACAGAATGCTCGCGCTCGCGCGCGACCTGAAACGTCTGAAGCCCATAACTTTCTCGATACTTGTCGGACTTGCTCCGTTCCGGCGACGCTGGAATCGCAGAGATATGGCGAATCAGGATCACGCCAATGCTCAAGATTGGCGTTAACTCCAGCGGGGGCTGGTTTGGCGGCAATGTCCTTCACCGGGCCTGGGCGGTGAGGCCTGTGGTGTTTTGCAGGCACTCAATGGCGATGGCGTTGTCCTGGAGGCGCTTGTTGATGTCACGGAGCTGGGCGGTCATGGCGTCAGTGGTGGCGGTGGTCGGTGGCGGTGGAGGTGCATGGAGGCGAGGAGGGTGGAGGTGGCGGTGGAGATGGCGGGGACCTCGGCATTCAGCGTGCTGCCCATGGCTGCCACATCTGCAGCGAGGGGGGTCACGTGCTGCTCGATAGCCTCCTTAAGGAGGGTGCATAACGTGGCTTTGGTCAAGGGGGAGGGGACCCAGAGGTCATCGGCAGAGCGCAAGCTAAGGATTGAGAAGAGTGCGGCGAGCTGAAGGCGAGGACGAGACCAGCCGGGCAGGTGCATGGTCAGGTCCGCGGTGGGAAAACCGGGGCCCCGTCAACTCCATTGCGGAGGCGTGACCTGGCTTCAAGCTGCTGGCACACTGGGGCAAGGAGCGAGGCGTGCGACCCATAAAACACGTGTTCCAGTATCTTGACGGGGGGCTGTTGAAAAAGCCGGGCCGGTCGACGTCAATTACATAAAGGTTGAAAATAACCTGTCGACGTCAAAGTCGTGCTCGGACCATCTACATAGGTTCGCCAGAGCGAAGTCCTGCGCTTGGGCTCCTGAAGGCGACGCCGAGGGCGAGGCAAGCCCGGGAGGGACCTGGTCGACCACCAGTGCTCGACGACATAGTGGCACCGCTGCCTTCCGGGCCTGAGGGCGAAGCTGCAGCCGGAGCTGCAGACGTATTTTCAGGGCTTAAGTAGCGCAGCCGCCAGGCTGCGTTGCGTAGAGTCCTGAGCCGGTTCAAGCTCGTCATGATATTGCGTAATAGCTTCGTGAAAATATATCAGCGTGTGCGTCTTAGAAAGACAAAGCGATTGTGATCTTCACGGCGGAATTTGGTGCCCAAACGTGAAAGTAATTAGCTCTGCCGTCAGCCATGGCTACCTCGCGGTGACTCGTGGCTCGGTGTAGCTCTAACCCGGACCTATGCACGACACAATTGCTTGAGGATGCAGGCCTTCCAGATGGGATTATCTGTACTCCGCGCCCGGATGCATATATCTAGACAAGGAGAAATGGGCTGCCGTCTGCGATAAGCACTTTCCTGAAGGGGCATGCTCCTGTTTTCTCCCCACAGGCCCCGCGGCCCATGGCTAGAATGCAGGGTAGAAGTCTGCAGGTGGAGGTTATTGCCCCTGAGGATAGCCGCTACAATACCGCCTCGTCTGCCATTTTAGCAGAGGACAGCTCAAATGAGAATTACATCCCCCTCTAGTGACAAAATCACGGAGACACTAGGTTGGGGCATTATGCTGACGATATTTGTAACTTTCGTGCAATTATTTTCTAATGAGATTAGCACAGTACTCCGTGGCATGCCCATGCGCATGACACGCAAGTACTTACTTAATCAATCAATCAATCGATCAATCAATCGATCAATCAATCAATCAATCAATCAATCAATCAATCAATCAATCAATCAATCAATCAATCAATCAATCAATCAATCAATCAATCAATCAATCAATCAATCAATCAATCAATCAATCAATCAATCAATCAATCAATCAATCAATCAATCAATCAATCAATCAATCAATCAATCAATCAATCAATCAATCAATCAATCAATCAATCAATCAATCAATCAATCAATCAATCAATCAATCAATCAATCAATCAATCAATCAATCAATCAATCAATCAATCAATCAATCAATCAATCAATCAATCAATCAATCAATCAATCAATCAATCAATCAATCAATCAATCAATCAATCAATCAATCAATCAATCAATCAATCAATCAATCAATCAATCAATCAATCAATCAATCAATCAATCAATCAATCAATCAATCAATCAATCAATCAATCAATCAATCAATCAATCAATCAATCAATCAATCAATCAATCAATCAATCAATCAATCAATCAATCAATCAATCAATCAATCAATCAATCAATCAATCAATCAATCAATCAATCAATCAATCAATCAATCAATCAATCAATCAATCAATCAATCAATCAATCAATCAATCAATCAATCAATCAATCAATCAATCAATCAATCAATCAATCAATCAATCAATCAATCAATCAATCAATCAATCAATCAATCAATCAATCAATCAATCAATCAATCAATCAATCAATCAATCAATCAATCAATCAATCAATCAATCAATCAATCAATCAATCAATCAATCAATCAATCAATCAATCAATCAATCAATTAAAAAAATTAAAATTAAATTATAACATGTCTCCGTTGGGAGATCATGTAGCACATATTCCAGGTTGGATGGGTGGTGTGGAGGAAGCCGCGTAATCGAACTAACCTAACTCTAAGCTATATCTAGTCTAGAAAAGCCTATCTACGCTACTCATCAAAACGGCTCCTCCGTTTGGGGGGAGGCGGCTTGCCCACAGGGGCTGGCGTGTGCGCCTTGACAATCTTCTTCCACCGCGTCTTGTCTTGCATGGCAGTCCAAAGACGGGAGAGAGAGTGGATGCGGTACTCAAACTGGGCTGGGACCACTAGGTCGTCCAGCAACATCTGGGTATAGGTCATGGCATGTTTCCCTACCTTTTTAGGAATGTTCTTGGGGCCAGGCCAGGTCAAAATGTGCCGCCCCGGTTGGCCGAGCCGCTGGGGACCGGCCAGACCAAGGGCGGTGTCGACCTGGCTGGTGCGAGCAAGATGTCCTACAAATGCTATCCTACGCTGTCTAATCTCGTCCGAAATACGCGGCATACCGTGATACAAAGACTCTAAGGACCTACGCTGAGAAAACCCGACATTCAGGACCTGTCGGAGCATCCGGGTGACCGTGCCGTCTAGCTTGGCTGCCAGGGTTGCCGTGAGTGTCCATGCCTCGGCGCCATACGTGAGCACCGTGAGGACGAGGACCTTGAAGAGCATGCGCTTGCGGTGCTCGTCCAGGCCCTTGGAGCGCCAGTAGGTGTTGAGCGAACGGAGCTTGGCCCAGGAAAGGCCGATGCGGGTGTCCACATCGTCGGCAGTGTCCGGAAGCCAACTCCCCAACAGCTTGAAGCGGTCGCGGAGTGGGACCTCCGTCCCGTCTAGCAGGCGCGGCAGCGGTGGGCGACTGGAGGCCCCAATCACCATCGCCTCAGTTTTGACACTAATCTCCAACCCCACCGCCCTCGCCTCCAGGCCCAGACAGTCCAGCCAGGTCTGAATGTGCTCGGGGCGCGCGATGAGGGTGGTGTCGTCCGCATAAATCAGGTCAGCCAGGCGGTAACCCGTGCTAACCCCGCCGTGCCCACGCTCGTTAAGGATGTCCAAGCCTGGCTCGAACCCCTTAAGAGCAGTAAAGCGCGCACGTGCCTGGCGCATGACGTGGTCCACGACAATAATGAACAGGTATGGGGACAGGACACAACCTTGCCACACCCCGTGGTGAAGGGGGAATGGTGGGGTGGTGCCTTCCGCAGTCCGCACTACTGCCTGTGAGCCCTCATACAGTCGGCGAATGGCAGCAATAAACGCTGGTGGCACGCGGTCCAGAGCTAGGATGGCCCAAAGAGCCTCCCAGAGGACCGTGTCAAAGGCCTTGATATAGTCAACAAAAATGAGGACCAGCGGCAAACTGTCAGGGGGAAGGCGACGCACCTCCTCCATCAACCGGCGCGCGACAAACACAGCCATGACAGTGTTACGACCACTACGGAAACCCATCTGAGACTCACCCAGGTGTGGGTCCAGCGCGGCGCGGAGCCTGTGCAGCATCATGCGCATGAAGACCTTCAGCGCGGCGCTCTGGAGGCAGACACCCCGGTAGTTACCGGGGTCAGCAGCAGAGCCCTTCTTGTACAGCATGACGCGGATGGCCGTCTGCCACTCAGCAGGCGGAGGCTCGTCAGAGAGCAGGACACGGTTGCAGAACGCCAGCAGAAGATCCCTAACCGCCAGATCAGGGGTCTTCAGCAGCTCAGCAGAAAGGTGGTCGGCACCGACCGCCGCAATCAATCAATCAATCAATCAATCAATCAATCAATCAATCAATCAATCAATCAATCAATCAATCAATCAATCAATCAATCAATCAATCAATCAATCAATCAATCAATCAATCAATCAATCAATCAATCAATCAATCAATCAATCAATCAATCAATCAATCAATCAATCAATCAATCAATCAATCAATCAATCAATCAATCAATCAATCAATCAATCAATCAATCAATCAATCAATCAATCAATCAATCAATCAATCAATCAATCAATCAATCAATCAATCAATCAATCAATCAATCAATCAATCAATCAATCAATCAATCAATCAATCAATCAATCAATCAATCAATCAATCAATCAATCAATCAATCAATCAATCAATCAATCAATCAATCAATCAATCAATCAATCAATCAATCAATCAATCAATCAATCAATCAATCAATCAATCAATCAATCAATCAATCAATCAATCAATCAATCAATCAATCAATCAATCAATCAATCAATCAATCAATCAATCAATCAATCAATCAATCAATCAATCAATCAATCAATCAATCAATCAATCAATCAATCAATCAATCAATCAATCAATCAATCAATCAATCAATCAATCAATCAATCAATCAATCAATCAATCAATCAATCAATCAATCAATCAATCAATCAATCAATCAATCAATCAATCAATCAATCAATCAATCAATCAATCAATCAATCAATCAATCAATCAATCAATCAATCAATCAATCAATCAATCAATCAATCAATCAATCAATCAATCAATCAATCAATCAATCAATCAATCAATCAATCAATCAATCAATCAATCAATCAATCAATCAATCAATCAATCAATCAATCAATCAATCAATCAATCAATCAATCAATCAATCAATCAATCAATCAATCAATCAATCAATCAATCAATCAATCAATCAATCAATCAATCAATCAATCAATCAATCAATCAATCAATCAATCAATCAATCAATCAATCAATCAATCAATCAATCAATCAATCAATCAATCAATCAATCAATCAATCAATCAATCAATCAATCAATCAATCAATCAATCAATCAATCAATCAATCAATCAATCAATCAATCAATCAATCAATCAATCAATCAATCAATCAATCAATCAATCAATCAATCAATCAATCAATCAATCAATCAATCAATCAATCAATCAATCAATCAATCAATCAATCAATCAATCAATCAATCAATCAATCAATCAATCAATCAATCAATCAATCAATCAATCAATCAATCAATCAATCAATCAATCAATCAATCAATCAATCAATCAATCAATCAATCAATCAATCAATCAATCAATCAATCAATCAATCAATCAATCAATCAATCAATCAATCAATCAATCAATCAATCAATCAATCAATCAATCAATCAATCAATCAATCAATCAATCAATCAATCAATCAATCAATCAATCAATCAATCAATCAATCAATCAATCAATCAATCAATCAATCAATCAATCAATCAATCAATCAATCAATCAATCAATCAATCAATCAATCAATCAATCAATCAATCAATCAATCAATCAATCAATCAATCAATCAATCAATCAATCAATCAATCAATCAATCAATCAATCAATCAATCAATCAATCAATCAATCAATCAATCAATCAATCAATCAATCAATCAATCAATCAATCAATCAATCGCATTTCATTATAATTAGCAGTGACACCCCCCCCCAGGGGGTCACCCTCGCAAAGCGTTCTTACAAAAGGGCGGTGTGAGTCAGTGTCCCGCGGCACAGAAAGTACTGCCAGAAAACCCTGATTAACATGGTACAACATGAACAATGATAGCACCACTTTATTTTATACCAAAAAGGAAAGAACTCATAAAATCATCAAGAAATGTGGAGAGCCTTACACCAAAAATTGCATCAATGCGACACAGCATGGCATGGCACACTTGTAGCAGACATCCTGTACAAGTAGGAGATGATGACTGTGCATGCATGCGTGCTCACATGACCGTGACTGGAAGAATATTGCCAGAATGGCTATGTATTGTTCGTGACTTGCGCAAAGGCGAATGCCTTAATTCAGTTGCCAATCCAGCAGCTTTGTACAAAATAATCCCGTTACAGGAACGCGAATCCCTCCACAAATTCGGAATCCGCATCGTTCTTGCTCAGTATCCAAGCAGCATCCAGGGACACCGTGCGCGCCGGCTGGGACATGACCCCAGCACCAGCCGGTGAGCCCCCGGCCGCCTTGGATGACCCCTTCAAGCCAGCAATACCGTCCAAGCTGCTACTCACCCCACCACCGGTCAACCGGTACGCTGCCAGGGAGATGGGTGGATAGTAGCCCTCAAACGACTCAGGCCGGCCGGCACTCCCATGGGAAATGCCCGCTGGCCCACCACCCACGGATGCAGACGCCCGGTGTCCTCTCCGGCTCAACTCCTCGTCCCCCACTGTGCCATCCAGGCTGCGGCCAGGGACCACCAGCCGGCGCCGTGGCCGCCCCCCAATTGGCACGTGCGGCGACACCGCCACCTCGAGCGTCTCTTGGTAATCGTACCCCTCGTACAGGTAGCCAGACAGCTCTGCGCCCACGCACAGGTAGCACCCCTGGTGACCGCCCTTGCCACCGTGGCCATCCAGAGGCATCCCGTGGATGCACACGGGCGTGCCTGGCTCAAGACCCGGTGCGTACGCCGCGCCCGCCCCCGCCTTGGCCGCAGCCATTGAGGAAGCAGGGTCGGCCCTGGGTGATGGGCCGGGGGCAGCTCTCGATGACCCTCCTGGGTTTGCCAGCGGGGCGCCGCCACTGCCTTGTGCTGGCTCACGTTGCGCTTTCCCCTCGCCCTGCGCCCTGCCTCCACCCTCGGGAAGTGATGCCGCAGGCGCTGCTGCCTGCCCACCAGGTCGCCCGGATAGAGCAGCACTGCTGGCATCCCCCCTGGGTGACCTGCTTGCTGGCGCTGTGCTGGCGTCACCCTTGGATGCAGTACGGCCCGCGTCCTCCTTGCTACGACGAGGGGTCCCTGCGGCCGTGTTGTCTGCTGGCACTTGCCGTGAAGCATCTGCACCAGTCTGGCCTTTGCTGCTTGCAGCCGCCCCTGCCTCCCGCCCCTCTTCCAAGGAATGCTCCAGCGTGGCAGAGAATGTGGGTGCCAGCGACGCTTGGGCCCACGCTGGTGACGATGGCGGCACGGGCAGCACGTACCCGGCGGCCCCTCCCTCGTCAATCTCCCCCTTGTTGTTGCTGCCGTTGTCCCCCTTGGGCAGTATACTCCCGCCGTCACTCTCCTGCGGGAACGCGCTATCACCGCGGGGGCTGCCAGCAAGCGCGTGATCCTCCGCAGCATCCCCTTCGGACTGCGTGGGCGACCCGTCCGGTGACGGCAGCAAGAACGTCTTGGGCGTGTGGTAGTGGAACGAGATCCCCGTGCCGGACGTCAGGTACTTGTCCCCGTTCTCGGCACTGTCCTCCTCGTCCTCGCCCCCTGCCAGGTGCTCATCCGCGTTATGGAAGTCCCCATCCTCTGAATCATCCTCATCGCCCCCCGACCCAGGCCCTGTCCCGGGCACGTTAATCCACGCCATCAGGTCGCTACGGCCGATCGGGCGCCCGTACCGGTCGCGCGGCGTGCGCACCACCACCGCGGTGCCTGCCAAGCTGCCCTCCAATATGGAGTCCAGTTCACTCCCCCCCAGCGGCTCGTCCGCGCCCGTGGCGGACCCGTACTCGCTCGGCGCGCCCATGCCCAGCTCGTGCTGCGTGCCACTTGCATCCGCCACTGAGGAGGGCGGAACCGCGGCCGTGCCCAGCGAGGTGTCGGCATCCCCCGCCCCCGATGCCTTGCCCACGGTGTCGCCACCCCCCCATGAGGAGAACGACATGGCGGAACGCGCCACCAGTAGAGCCGCGTCAGCACCCCCCACGTCCCTGGCCCCGCCATGCTTGCCCCCTGGCACGCCGGATGTGGGCGAGAGCCACCCGGATGCATTGTCGCGCACCGAGGAGGGCCGCGAGGTGGACTGCGTCGACACGGCCGCGCCCACCGTGGACACGACAAGCGTGGTGTCGAGCGCACTGGCGTCTAGACCCACCACTGCCGCGCCCCGGCTGGTGCTGCCCCCCACCGTGCTGGCTGCCACCGCGGTGGACGCGCGCGCACTGCCCGTGCTGGCAGTGGATCCGCTGCGTGACGTCGGCGGCAGACCCGTGTGATCGTCTACGCGCCACGCCGGCACGGCACGCGACAGCAGCGCGAGACCCGCGGACGTGGTGTCGCCGCCACTGCTGGTCGCCGCAACCACGCGCGCGCCGGTAGGGCTGGCGTCTGCAGAGGTAGGGCTGTCCCGGCCGCGCGCCGACGCGCTTGCCCCCCCACCTGGCCCATGCGCTGCGCTGGCCCCCTTGCTGCGCATGCGGGGGGAGGAGCCGCCCTTACTGCCGGGGTGGTCACTAGGGGAGGACGGGCCACTCCCCTGCCGGTGCCCCCCCCCATTCTCCCTCCCTGCCTCCCCCGTGGCCCCCTTCCCACTCGGCGGTGGCAAGGCCTTGGCAGAACGTGTGCGCACAAACAGGTGGCGCTCCGGCAGGTCCAGCGAGGGCGACGCGGGCGAGGGCTGTGCTGGCTGCTGCGCGCCGGCCCCCTCGCGCGCCTGTTGGAACGCGGCCATGTCCAGCGCGGGAACCTTGCGTGCTGCTGCCCCCGTGCTCTCGGCTGCCACCACCGCCGCGATCCCCGCGAGAGCCTCCTCCCCAAACCGCGGCGTGATCAGGGGCGTCTCCCCGCTAGAGGATGTGTCGCTCGCGCCCGCATGGCCCTCCAGTGGGTCGCCCGAGTGCTGAAGGCGGGCCAACAGCATCGCGTCGTGGCCTGTCGGGGACGTCTGGCTGCTGTTCCCATCCGTCCGCCCCGCCTCCGCTGCCTCGTGCCGGGGACTGCTACCCGCCGAGCTGCGCTCGCTTCGCTCGCTGCGCGTGCCGTGCGTCCTGCCCCCGCGCATGCGTGGCGGGCTCACGCTCCTGGGTGGGCTGCCTTTACGACCATCGCTCACGCTCTTGGGTGGGCTGACATTACGACCATCCCCACGTGGCGACGCCTGCCTCTTGGGCATGCTCGCCGCCTCCTCTCCCCCACCCCCACCCGGGGGCACCCGCGACTTCCCCTTGCTCGTGCGCGCCCCCCCCCTGCTGGCGGCCTGGCTCCCTGCAGGCGAACCTGGCATGGTTGCCTGCGACACCGACACGGCCGGGGACGAGTCACGCAGCGACGTCAGCCAGACCTCGAGCGACGCTGCCTGCTTCTTGCCACCCGCCACCGTGGCCGCGTGCAGGATGGCCTCCACTGGTTTGGCCCTCTCCGTGGACGCCGCACGATAAACACCGTGGCTAAACGCGGGCGCATCGTCCGCATCCCCTGAGTGCCGTGTGCCAGACGTGGACCCTTGGTGCGAAAGGGACCAGGTACCGCTGCCGCTCATGCTGCCACCTGAAACCTCCGGCTTGTCTTGCGACGAGCTGGCCTTGCCACGCGGTGCTGATGATTGGAAGCTGGGGCGGCGGTGGTACAGACGCGTATACACATCCTCGGTGCCACCGGCATCCGCCCCCCCTTCCCCTTCCCCTGATGCCGCCGCCGCAGCCCCCCCCCCTTTCCCTTGCCGCCCTTACGTGGCGACGTGGTGGACCGGCGGGGGGGCGTTGCAGGCTCCCCCGCGCCTGACCCATGCGCGCCGCGTCCCCCCCCCGGCGCCCCCGTCTCCTCCCTCCCCTGCTCTCCCTCCTCCCCTGCCAGCGAGGACGCAGCGGGCTCAAACAGGCGCCGCGAGGCCCCGTAGGACAGCGAGGGATGCGGCCCGCTGGGCACCCGGCGAGCACTGCTGTACCGCGCCCCGCTGCCCGTGCCACTCTCCGCAACCGCATCAGAGCTGCTGGCCGATGTGTCCCTCGACGGCGTGCCCTGTGGCCCGCTGCCCTGCTGGGCGGGCGCCCCGATGCCAAACGACAGCAAGGGTGCACCACCATCTGGGCTGTGCACAGGGGACAGTGCGTTCATGGTGGCCGAGCGCGCTGGCCGGCCGTGGGAGCGTGACGGCGGCGAGTGGAACGGGGGAGGCTGTGCGCCGCCCTGCCCGCCCGGTGCGGGTGCCAGCTGCGGCGCGCCCTTGCTCCCTCGGTTCTGTTTCAGCCAGGAAAGGAACGAGGGGCTGGCCGGGCCTGTGTCGCCACCCCCCTGGCTGCTGCGGGCATCCTCAAACCGTTCCCCTGCACCTTCCTCTTCGGAGGACGACAGGTTGGTGGACGATCCACCGGGTGGCCGTACCGCGGTGCGTGCACGCGAGGGGCGCTCCGCCTCGCCCCCCGATTGCGACGAAGACACACTGGTGCTGCCAAACGACACCTGGCTGTTGGTGTTGGTCAGGAGCTGCTCCGCACTCGACGTGCTGGCGGGGCCCTTGCGGCGGCGCCCCCCCCCCAACGCCCCCCCCCCTCGGCCATCATCTGCGCGGCCAGCAGGTGCTCTGCCTCGCGCACGGCTCGCTCCTGCCTCTGCAGGCCCGTGTGGAGGAACTCCTCCACCCGCTTGGCCAGCAAGTTGGGCGCGTGGTGGGGGTGCGGGTGTGGGAAAAGTGTGCTTAGACCTGGTGCCGTCGCGCCCGAATCCTCGGCCACAGACTTGCGCGATGACGCGGTGCCATCTTCGGATTGCCGCCGCCCAAGGGGAGGGCTCCGCACGCTCGCAAACGCTCTTGCATAGCCGCTGGGCACGTCGTCCGGCCCGCTGGTCTCCTTTTGAGCACTGGCGGCATCTGGCAGGGCATGGGAGGCGTCGCGGTGCTTGTGACGCTTCCCTCCCCTCGCGCCACCCTCGCTTGTGGGCGCTGAGTCCGTGGGGATGTCCTCCACGTAGTCGGCCACGACGTGCTCGGGGATATCCTTCTTCTTGACGAGCACCGCCAAGCGGAGCGCCTTCTCCAGCGACAGCAGGATGGACTTGGCCATGTAGGCCGGCGCCTTGAAATTGTACTGCGTCTTGCCCCCGCCGACCATGGTCGTGGAGATGGACGCCGTCGCTTCCTGGCACAAGATGATGAACATGTCCGAGTTCACCAGCGCGCAGTGTAGCACCGCCTTCATGGGGTAGAAGGCAAACTCCTTCCAAGCCTTCTTGCCGACACCCCCGGCGGAGGATGTTGGGACCACGGATCGCAGCATCCTCAATCCTTCTACGCGGACGTCGAGAAGCACGTCAATCTCTCTCCCGTCCTTAACCATCACGGCCGAAAACATGGCGTTCCAATCCGTGCCGCCGATTTCCTCCAGGGCAACACCTTCGCCCTGTGGATGCACCGGCAGAGTCGACAGAACATGCTTTTCGGTCATTGCAACGTTCCCTCCGCTCCCATACATGCCGGATATGCTCCGGGTTATTACTGTCGCCTCCATGGGATGCGAACCAGTCTGTTGGATTCAGTCTCAAAACATTAGCATCAAAATCCAAAGAAACCCTACGCCACCAGGCCTCTCCTCATCGTGTGTCTTCGTGCCGGTCAATATCTAGCGGACTTGTAAAGACATGCCCATCAAAGTCGCTCGGCCTTGAAGACTATTCAGTGGTTGAAGATATTGCAAAGTCGTTCCAAGCAGAGCAACCTTACGACTGCAAACTAGCGACAGAAAAGCATGCATTTGCTATTTGTCACCGGTATTGCAGGCAAGAAACGCCACTAAATTCATAGGCTGCAAAAACTGCCGGGAGGCGTTGCATCTTCACAGGCACATGATCTCATCCCGCCATAGAAGCGGGAAGATGGATGAATTGACACCAGGCTAACCTTTCATTGTCGCCATCACTAAATGTTGTAAATAGAGACGACCAGGCTTTCCACATAACGCCTTGCGTGTGTACGCACAGTATAACCAACGTCAACTCATCAATGAATGCTCCCGCTGACACCCTCCTGCCATACTAGGCCAATGACATTGTTGTTGTGGTGTGTCCCACGCCAATGACAGTAAGCCTCAAATCAAGTTGAGAGCGCGGAGTCTGTTTGCCTGAAGGTTTGCACCGTCATGCGTCAGTCCGTTGCCACCAGCTGTTGGTAGGGGATCTAGCCTGCAATGAGCACGGCACAACAATGTTGTGAACTACGGCTGGCCGGCTGGCCAACGGACTGACTGATCCTGTAAATTCCGGTGAGATATCCCGGTGCACAGAACTGAGATTTGGGGAGGCGAGTCAGGCGACGCGCCATTCAGCATTCTATGGGTTTGTTCGGTGTTCCCAGTTCCTGCGCCGGGCCGCTATTAACTATTTGCCGCTATCTGCTACTGTAAGCCCACAAAGTAATCCTCATTCCTACAGTAATCCTCATTCCTACTGTATTCCTTCCGGCTTCTCGCAATCCGCGCCTTGGGACTTGGGAGACAACGACCGTCAACTGGACTGACCCAAGTCACCCAAATGAGTGCAGGGGCGAATGGCAGCGGCAACTCCCGGCGCAGACGATTCGCAGCCCATCTCCCCCCTGGAGGTGGACCGGACAAGATCTGGACACGACCGACATGTTCAGTGAAACCCGGAATTCCTTCCGGCCAACCACTTGGACGGCTCTGTAAATCTAAACTGCTTAATTTACCACATCTGGACGAGGAAACCAACTTTGGGCGAACCAAAAGTCTCCTTTTCGTCCAAAATCGGGACGACGGGAACGGCACCGGAACAAGCATAGTGGGGGCATGCATGGGGCACCCCGTGCCCCTCTGACTGACTTGCGACTTGCGAGTTGCGAGCGACCGGTTTCGCGGGGACAACAATCAACCGTCGTCGATGGAAGGAACGGACACGTGGCAAGAAGTTGAAAAGCTTCCAGAACCTTCGCCCGCGAATGAGTCTTCAATCATAGGGAGTAACTGAAGAGAAGGGACGAGCAGGGACTTTGATCTAGAAAAGTGTCTTTTCGCTGTAGCACCTTTGTCGGGATGGAAAATTATCTGGAGCAAAATAACAAACGGCGCGGCGAAGAAGATAAAGAAGATAGACTTATGATCTTTCCTTTCACGCCATTGGACATTGGTGGGGATGCGTTTCTGAGGCCAGAAATCTCTTTCCCGAAGTCTTTTAAGCAGCTGCACGCATCGGCGACAGGCACCACCCGACCTTCAACCCATCAACCCCTTCAACCCCTCAATTTCAATGGCTGCCGCCCTTGCTTCGTCCACCTTCCTGGGTGCCGCCGTTGTGGCGGTAAGTCAGACTGCCATGCCACGCCACTCATTCACGATAGCGGAGCTCGATGTAGCGGATGGATGATTAGAAAGTTGCAGTGCACAGGGGGCCGATGGTCAGGATGAAGCCTTTGATGGACACCCCAGCAGGAGACAGGCATCTGGAGCTCAATGCTAGTGTATAGGTGTTGCTGTAGCCAGCCGATTTCGGCGCGCAACATTGTGTGCGCACATCGTCTCTGATTTGTGTTGCCTGAAAGAGGGCTGAGGCCCAGCAGATCATACTTGGCACAGTCACCTGCTTCGTCCCTTTGAGTGTGCAGTGTGCTCTCCGTGCTGGACGAGCTTGCACTGTAGGCTGCAGTCTGATCACTGGTTGTCTTCCGCTTGTTTTTATCTTGTTGCTTACAGCCCGCCCAGAAGGTTGAGGCCAAGAAGATCAACACCGTTGTTGAGGCCCGCCGCACCAAGTCCGCGACCCCTGACTCTCCTTTCTACGGCCCGGACCGTGTGACCTTCCTCGGCCCATTCACCGATGTGCCATCCTACCTCACCGGCGAGTACCCCGGTGACTACGGCTGGGACACCGTCGGCCTGTCGGCTGATCCCGAGACCTTCGCCGCCTACCGCGAGATCGAGCTGATGCACGCTCGCTGGGCCATGCTCGGCACGCTCGGCTGCTTCCTGCCTGAGGCCCTGGAGAAGTACTCCGGCATCAACTTCGGCGAGTCCGTGTGGTTCAAGGCTGGTGGCCAGATCTTCCAGGAGGGTGGTCTGGACTACCTGGGCAACCCATCCCTGGTGCACGCCCAGTCCATCATTGCCACCGTCTTCATCCAGGCTCTGCTGATGGGCCTGGTCGAGGGCTACCGTGTTGGTGGCGGCCCCCTGGGTGAGGCCGGTGACAAGATGTACCCCGGTGGCTCCTTCGACCCACTTGGCCTGGGTGATGATCCCGACACCCTGGCTGAGCTCAAGGTGAAGGAGATCAAGAACGGCCGCCTGGCTATGTTCTCCATGTTCGGCTACTTCATCCAGGCCATCGTCACCGGCAAGGGCCCAGTCGAGAACCTGGATGCCCACCTGGCTGACCCCTTCGTCAACAACGGCTTCGCCTACGCCACCTCCTCTGGCCTGGTTGGCCTGATCAACAAGTCTGTCTAAATTCTAGACGGTGTTGCTGATCACTGAAGTGATTGATGTGTAAATATCATTCAGTTTTCTTATTGTGAATTCAATGAAAGATTTGAATGGACTTTTATTGTGTTGCTGCATTGAGCACAAGATTCATAAGGTAATTACATTCTGTGCAGTTTCATGGTTGATTCAGTTCATTTAATAATTAATTAATTAGTAACATGACTCTGTTGGGAGTACATGTGGGACGTATCCCTGAGAAGGGCCTTTAATACATTCTGGGCTACTTCATGGGTTGGTGGATAAGATAAGTCTGAATGATCTATTAGTAGTGTGACATGCGGAGCAAGTGGGGTGCCTTCCTTACCTACCCAGCACGTAGGCGCTGTACCTAGCAAAACCCTGAGGTCCCAAGGGTTGTAGGGCTCAACCTAGGGAGCAAAATGATCAGCTCCGCGAGCTCTACCGTTTGAGCATATTGGGGTCATCTTGAGCATTAAAAAAAATTAAATTAAATTATAACATGCCTCCGTGGGGAGGTCATGTAGCACATATTTCATGATGGATGGGGTGGAGGAAGCCGCGTGATCGAACTATCCTGACTCTATCTAGAAAATCCTAACTACACTACTCATCAAAACGCCTCCTCCGCTTGGGGGGAGGTGGCTTGCCCACAGGGTCGGGCGTGTGCGCCTTGACAATCTTCTTCCACCGCGTCTTGTCCTGCATGGCAGTCCAAAGACGGGAGAGAGAGTGGATGCGGTGCTCAAACTGGGCTGGGACCACTAGGTCGTCCAACAACATCTGAACGTAGTTGGTGACAGGTTTCCCTACCCTTTTGGGAATGTCCGCGGGGCCAGGCCAGGTCAGAATGTGCCGCCCTGGCTGTCCAAGCCGCTGGGGGCCGGCCAGACCAAGGGTGGTGTCGACCTGGCTGGTGCGGGCAAGGTGTCCTACAAATGCTATCCTACGCTGCCTAATCTCGTCCGAAACACGAGGCATGCCATGATACAAAGACTCTGATGACGGACGCTCGGAAAAACCTACGTTAAGGACCTGCCGGAGCATCCTGTAAACTGTGCCGTCGAGCCGAGCTGCCAGATTGGGTGGGAGGGTCCACGCCTCGGCGCCATACGTGAGCACCGTGAGGACGAGGACCTTGAAGAGCATGCGCTTGCGGTGCCCGTCCAAGCCCTTCGAGCGCCAGTAAGGTGTGAGCGAACGGAGCTTGGCCCAGGCAAGGCCGATGCGGGTGTCCACATCGTCGGCGGTGTCAGGAAGCCAGCTCCCCAACAGCTTGAAGCGGTCGCGGAACGGGACCTCCGTCCCGTCGAGCAGGCGCGGCAGCGGTGGTTTACTGGATGCCCCTATCACCATCGCCTCAGTTTTGACACTAATCTCCAGCCCCACCGCCCGCGCCTCCAGGCCCAGGCAGTCCAGCCAGGTCTGAATGTGCTCGGGGCTCTCGATGAGGGTGGTATCATCCGCATAAATCAGGTCGGCAAGGCGGTAACCAGGTCTAACCCCGCCGTGCTCTTTCACGTTAAGGATGTCCAAGCCTGGCTCGAACCCCTTAAGAGCAGTAAAGCGCGCACGTGCCCGGCGCATGACGTGATCCACGACAATAATGAACAGGTATGGGGACAGGATGATGCCTAGCTTTATTTAGTTATGTTGTGCCCATGCAGGGAGTAACTCTCTGCTGAGACGCCATGCCCTAGCTTCTTTGTATAGCTATGCTGCTCTTCCCCCCCATGACAGGCTCCCCCTTCGCTGGGCATAGCTTGAAGATCATGGGATGCAAGTGCCCTGGTGCACCTAGAGCAAGGGTCCTTTACATCCCCACCCTTGCAGGAAGTAGCTTAGGATGTATGATAGGCCATATGCCCCCCTCTCAAGGGCTGTGTGCTACATATACTCCCAACGGAGTTATGTTACAATTCAATTCAATTCAATGGGGACAGGACACAACCTTGCCACACCCCGTGGTGAAGGGGGAATGGTGGAGTGGTGCCCTCCGCAGTCCGCACTACTGCCTGTGAGCCCTCATACAGTCGGCGAATGGCAGCAATAAACGCAGGTGGTACCCGATCCAGAGCTAGGATGGCCCAAAGAGCCTTCCAGAGAA
>RPFO01000392.1:2320244-2332744 GCA_009746045.1 Mesostigma viride | reverse complement strand
TATCCAGTTTTCACTTACGCACATTTCCGCAGTATTCTCACGGCATTCCCACCGGCAGCGACCTCGGTCCGCCCCCAAAATTCTGTACGATGGAGCCCATGGATGTATCCCGCATTCGACGCCTTTTCGAAGTGATCGGCGTAGGCAGCTGTACGTAGGCACACGATTCACACGATTCCGGATAGCCCAGTTTTTCATTCTCTGATCATCGCAATCGGTCGCTATATGCATGACTCCAACCTCAGCGTGGAGCGCTGCCGACTGAGAAATGTAGCAATTATACACATAAGCACGAGATTTTTCACAGATTTCTTTCTAAAACGATTGTTTTCGCAGCAAGAATGGGAAATGCCGTCTCCATAGCTCCACGAGCTGACGACCTTGCCATCATACTAATGAAGTGAGTTGCATGTACTAAATATTCGCGTCGTTAGTGCATGCTTTCGGTTGGGATTTGGTCGGGTACGAATTGTCACTAATCAGTATCCGACCAGATTTCTCGGGTAAACCGTACTAACGAACCGAAAATTGTCACTAAATGAGGTGCCGAAATCACTAAGGAAGTGAGCTGACCCTGTACCGTGAAAAGTGGGTGCACGCACGGTGCGCGCACCCCTTGTTGAAGTGACCATGGCGACTCAGTGTGCAATATAGGCAAACTTTGACAAATCTGGAATGCGGAAGACACAAATTTGCTCGAATGTTGGAGAAGATGAGTTACTGATTCTATTTTTATGGCAGTTGCGATGTCGTGGCTCGTTTAACCCATTAATTAATTAATTATTTAATTAATCAATTAAGAACATAGCTCCGTGGGGAGCATATGTAACACATAGCCCTGAGAAAGGGGCATCTATGGGTTTGTAATACAATCAGGGCGACAACCTGCAGGTGTAGGATGTACAACTATCACCTGCTCTGGGTGCACAAGGTGCACCTGCACCGGGCCATGATGGTTAGCACGGGTTACCGCCTGGCTGACCTGATTTACGCGGACGACACCACCCTCATCGCGCGCCCCGAGCACATTCAGACCTGGCTGGACTGTCTGGGCCTGGAGGCGAGGGCGGTGGGGTTGGAGATTAGTGTCAAAACTGAGGCGATGGTGATTGGGGCCTCCAGTCGCCCACCGCTGCCGCGCCTGCTAGACGGGACGGAGGTCCCACTCCGCGACCGCTTCAAGCTGTTGGGGAGTTGGCTTCCGGACACTGCCGACGATGTGGACACCCGCATCGGCCTTTCCTGGGCCAAGCTCCGTTCGCTCAACACCACTACATTTCGCCGCCTAGGACACCTTTTTTAGCGGGGAATGTGGTTCGGTCAAGTAGGGGAAAACGGTGGCAGCTCTCCGAGCGTCAGATACTTGAAATTCTCGTTACGTTCGTATCGAGAGTAGATTTCTGACAATTTTCCTCATTCGGACAGAACCGCAGTGAATTTCAGCATCCGTCCAGTACCAAAGCATGGACCTAGCAGGAATTCCGTCAGACATCTCGGAAGTAACAATTTTTAGTATCGACCGGACTTGCGATAGTGTTCAGTACGAATTTGGCCTCCGTCAGGTCAGCAAGCGGCGTGGGAATAAACTGAACTGAACTAAACGGTGGACTGTACTAAGAAATTCGTACTCGATTTTCGTCATCCAAATCGGAGGGAAATATTCGACCAAGGACTAGAGATTTCATCGAATTTTCAGAACTGGCCAATTGATGCCAAATGGCGCGATTCTAGATAACAAGTGTTGCTTTACTGGTATCCGACGGTGCCGAACTTCGAAATTGAATTTGTAACCCCCGCCGTATTGACGGAACCACATTCTCGCATAAATTGGGTTTCCGCGGTGGCGAAATGTAGTGACCTACTGGCGCTCCAAGGGCCTGGACGAGCACCGCAAGCGCATGCTCTTCAAGGTCCTCGTCCTCACGGTGCTCACGTATGGCGCCGAGGCATGGACACTCACGGCAACACTGGCAGCCAAGCTAGACGGCACGGTAACCCGGATGCTCCGACAGGTCCTGAATGTCGGGTTTTCTCAGCGTAGGTCCTTAGAGTCTTTGTATCACGGTATGCCGCGTATTTCGGACGAGATTAGACAGCGTAGGATAGCATTTGTAGGACATCTTGCTCGCACCAGCCAGGTCGACACCGCCCTTGGTCTGGCCGGTCCCCAGCGGCTCGGCCAACCGGGGCGGCACATTTTGACCTGGCCTGGCCCCAAGAACATTCCTAAAAAGGTAGGGAAACATGCCATGACCTATACCCAGATGTTGCTGGACGACCTAGTGGTCCCAGCCCAGTTTGAGTACCGCATCCACTCTCTCTCCCGTCTTTGGACTGCCATGCAGGACAAGGAGCGGTGGAAGAAGATTGTCAAGGCACACACGCCCGACCCTGTGGGCAAGCCACCTCCCCCAAGCGGAGGAGGCGTTTTGATGAGTAGTGTAGTTAGGCTTTTCTAGATAGAGTTAGGATAGTTCGATCACGCGGCTTCCTCCACCCCGGGCGTCCCCAACATCTACTGCTCCAACCTAGGGCCATTGCTGGTACTTTTGACGTCATGAAAGCAGCGTTTTGGACTAGTGGAATATGATTTTACAGCATAAAAAGTCCATTTTATCATGAATGAACATGGCCAACAACCCCAAGTGCCCCTAAATTTCTCAATATTTGTAGATAAATGCTACTTCTCATAAGCTAAACCTGCACAAATGCACCATTTGGGGCATGCATGTGAAAGTTTGAAGTACAAATTCGCAATAAGGTTTTACATTTTTCAATTAATAATGGTATCTCATTCTTCAATCAATCAATTTGCAATCGTCCAAACAATTTATTCATTTCATACATGTCCGAATATGTTTAAAGAACACATGCAAGTGCTCAATCAGCGTGGACCCCCTTGGACGCGCCGCACCATATATACATTGGACACGTCAACCCAGCTACTAAACTGCCACTTCCAGAAGTCGCGGTCACTGATCGAACTACTATGTACATCTGCATTTCTCAATGTTGCGGTGGGCAAACGTGCAAAACGCGACTTCGTGCAAAGTCCTTGCCCATCATCGCTTGCCAGGTCGATGTGAAGGAATGTTGTCCCAGCTGGCGCCTTCCTTCAGGAGAGTAACATGTTCGCTGGCGAACTTCAGGGGGAAACGAAACCTTCTCTCGCTCTCATCACTCCGACCGAGTTCGTACCCTTCATCAAACCATCTGATCACCACCTTCTCCTTCTCGCGGCCCAGGAGGGTGCCAAAGAGCAGAAAATCTTCCTTGTTGGGGTACTTGTGCTGCCAGTTTAGCCACATGTCCTCTACCCATTTCGAAGTCCAACCTCCGCGACCCAGTTTCGCGCCATCCATAAAGCGCATCCGGACGTCTGGCTCAACGTCCCTGATTGGGTCGACCGCTGTGCAATCCGCCCCCTTTTCCGCAACTGGCAGCCCCCCACCATCTCTGCCCTGACCACCACCCTTCTGCGGCTGTGCAGGTTCGTCGGCACCCTCCGTCTCCTGCCCCGCCCCTCGCCTGCCCCCTCCCCGACGTTTTGCCTTCTGCCCCTGCGCAGCCGCCGCCTCTGCCATCAAGTCTTCGTACGTTTTTTCTGGCTGACCGCACGGTAAGGCTGGTGCGTGGGTTGGTGCGTTGGGTGGGAGCTCGTCCCCTCCCGCCCCCGGTTGTGCAACTGGTTCGCCGACCGCGGCCTGGCCAACAACACGGCCGGCCTCTCCGGACACAGTCCCAGACGCGGATCCACGGGGAAACCGAACTGGAGTTTCTTCTTCGCCTTTCCCTGCACGTAAGCAGATGCCAATTAACATGAATACGGAAGGGTCGTGTGAGAAATCAATGAAGCCATGGACTGATGCAAAAAAACTTATGTAGAAATATATTAAGGTACTTATTAAACTCGTTTATTGAAAATGAAATTTACCGGCCGAATGTACCGTTGGAGCGTGGAAGGGCATCCTTCGTGGACGCATGGTGTCACCCAAACCCGCGGTCAATTCGGTATAGTATCCGGCCGATGTCCCTGGCGGCGCCTCAACATCGACCACCTCAGTCGGGCGCATCAATCCGGCAAACGCCGGCCCTCCACCTGCGACTGTCCGCGGACCCTCCACGTTACGAGCCTCCAAAAACCTCTTCTGCAGTGGGGTGCTCGCAACAAAATCCGTGTCAGCCGACGGCTCCGGATCGTCATCCTCATTCAGCAGTATCGTGTCCGGGCATTGCTCCATCCCCGTCGAGCGGGGGGGCAAAGTCATCACAACCGTCCTTCCTGACGACGGTACGGGATCGTCATCCAGAACCAAAGAAACCGAGGCGAGGGCGGGGGTCCCCTCAACCGGCGGTCCCCATGAATCCTGACGAGGCCTCATTCCCATCTGTCGGACACGACCGCCTCCCGTAAATCGGGAACGCCCGCCGGCTCTACCAGTAACAGGCCGCGAGCCTGCTTCCTGCTGGCGATCCCCATCCTCATCACAGATACGCCCGCCGGCGTTACCAGTAACAGCCCGCGAGCCTCCTTCCTGCTGGCGATCCCCCTCCTCATCACAGATACGCCCGCCGGCGTTTCCAGTAACAGCCCGCGAGCCTCCTTCCTGCTGGCGATCCCCCTCCTCATCACAGATACGCCCGCCGGCGTTTCCAGTAACAGGCCGCGAGCCTCCCTCCCGCTGGCGATCCCCCTCCTCATCACAGATACGCCCGCCGGCGTTTCCAACGACAGGCCTCGAGTCTCCTTCCTGCTGGCGATCCCCCTCCTCATCACAGATACGCCCGCCGGCGTTTCCAGTAACAGGCCGCGAGCCTCCCTCCCGCTGGCGATCCCCCTCCTCATCACAGATACGCCCGCCGGCGTTTCCAACGACAGGCCTCGAGTCTCCTTCACCAGCACGCTGGCGCTTACCTCCCCCCTGTTGTCTTCATCCCCCCCATTGTCTCATCACGCGAGCCTCCATCATCCCGACGGCGCTTTTTCCCTCCCCTTCCATCTCCTCCCCCGTCCCTCTCCCCCCTCCCCCTCCTCCCTTCTCCCCATCCCCATCCCCTTTCTCCCCCTCCGCCTGCCCCTCACCCACCCCGGGCGGGTGCCCCTCAGCAATATCCTCCTCCTCGTCCTCCTCGTCCTCCTCGTCCTCCTCGTCCTCCTCGTCCTCCTCGTCCTCCTCATCCTCCTCCTTCTCATCCTCATTCTCATCCGCCTCCCCCACTTCCTCCTCCCCCTCTTCCCCCTTCTCCGAATCATCACCCTCATCAGACGAAGAATCGTCGTCCTTAAAGTAGGCGAGGTCTTCCCACCCATCTTCAGCAAGCCAATATTTGATAAGGCGGACCAGGCGCTTCCACCGGCGGATATGGGCTAGCTCCCCGAACACCAGCAGAACTCTGCAGGGTCCCCTAAAAAGGGCGTTGGTCATCTTGTCAACCACATCCCACACGACCGGGTTCAAATGCGAGGAGGGTTTGGGAATGTGGCGCTCCTCCGGAATGCAGTCTGGGTCCCACTTGCGCAGGTTCCTCCACTTCTCGTTGCTGTCAGCTGCCAGGTCCAGCACAGCAAACGCCTGGTCCTTCAGCGACCGAGGAATTTTGTCAGACCCCGTGCACAACTCGTCCACCACCTTCGTCACAACCAGATCCTTTCTTTTTTCGTTTTCCTTCCATGTCATTGTCCTGTATGCGATCCAGTCGGATCCCATCCTCACCCCCTTCCAATCGCTGTAGGCTTCCAACCTGTCCCGCCACCCCTTCTTGGCCTTGGTAGTCCCCTTGCCCTCCTCCGACGCCTCCTCGACCTCCTTCTCGACCTCCGCCGCCGCCTCCTTTGGCACACCCAGCAGATGTTTGGTCTTCACACCCAAATCGTCATACAAATGACGGGGGTGGGAAGCGAGCAGCCCTCTCGGGAACTTCCAGTCCTTCTGGTCGACCACTTTCCTTTGAGCCGGCGGAAGGTCCCTCAACGTGAGAATGATCGCCCTCGTGGCCGTGACGACCACCCGCCAAAAGTCTCTGGTCAGGCGGCACTCGGCGATGAACTTCGTGGCCTCAACGTCGAGGTCGGTGGCCTTCAGCTTCACGCCAAACACGTGCTCCCTCACCAATACGGGGTTGAAGGTCCCGTCTAGTTGTTTGCAAGCGGCCATCAGCTCGGGCTTCTCCAGGAACTTGATGTGGGCGAATTGCTTTGCCGCCTCTATCAAATTCTTGGCGACTTCCATTATTTTTATCAGGTTGCTGGGAGGGGCCTCACAGGACATGATCGGCGCTTGGATCAGGCTGTCGAAATACTGGAAACTCGCAAGTTCCCGATGCGCGGTGAAAATGGACAGTTCGTGCGCCTTGTCTTTAGGGCGCGCGTCAAGGAAGTCTTGCCGAGCCGCGATATCCTCGGCGATCGCCGGCTTGCCGTCGACAACGGGCTTCAAAGGGTCCTCACACCAGAACAGCCAGCGCTGCATGAAGTTCTTCTGGTCCGGCCCCCACTTGTCCGTCTCTTCAGCCCCCCTGCCTTGTCGCCGGCGCCGTCCCCTTCTGCCTTGGCTTGCTCTCCTTTCTGCCAAAAGGGCTTCACAATCGCCCAGATCTTGCCGTACAGAGGAGTTGGGATAGACACGCCCTTCCCTCTCTTGACGGGTCCATATGCCTGGTAGGCCCGGTGCACATCCCCCAGCGCTGAGCCCCACGTTGCCTTGGCTTGGGCTGTGTCCTCGGCGTTCATGGCGTTCCCGAGCTGCCTGACAACTTCGATCATCTTGCCGACTTGTTCGGAAACCTGCATCGCCGTAGGGCAACAACGCGCAGAGACACATCGATAGTCCTCCCAAATAAGCACAACTCAACTGAGAACAAGAATACGACTGACAGAAACGCCGGCGGTCGCATCTTGACCAAAATATGGCATACTAAGGTGGAACATGAAAACCCCTTATAGAAACGCCGGTGGTCGCATCTTTACCAAACTAATGGCATACTGAAAATAACACGAGAAAACCACTTATAGAAACGCCGGCGGTCGCAACTTGGCTTACCTTCTCTTCACGGATCTGCCACCAGGTCGGCAGGATGGTCTCACCCTTGAGCATCTGCACGTCCACCCCCCGAATTTCGTCCAATCCATTGCCCACTCCTCCAGCTTCTCCGCGGCCACGGTCTTCGTGACTTCCTGCTCCTTCCCTCCCCGCGCAACGACCCTTAGCTTTTCCGCCTTCATGAAACCGTTCAGCATTGCCTTGTACCACACAGATCTTTGGTCCACCGTCATATTTGGGGCGACCAGTTCGAATTTCACCGATTTGATGAGTGTGGTAAAGTGGTTCCCGTCCAGCACGAGAAAGCCGCAAATGGCTGGCGGCAACGGTGGCTTCTTCTCGAGTGGAGCCATCTCCCAGGCGGACTTGCACAAACTGTCCAAAAGCGCGGCCTTTCTCACGTCCACGGGCTTAAGTGAGTCCAGCACATCGGCCCGTCCTGTCAGAACCTTGGTGGAAGCAGCTTCGGCCATCTCCTTGGCCGAGCTCGTTCGCAGGTAGATATCAATCTCTTTGTCAGTCATTGCGCGAGCGTAGCCAGCCTTCATTGTCCGTAACCCCCCCATCTCCCCGAAAAGTTGCGCGACCTGACGCTGGGTGTTCCTTTTTCATCCAGTCATGAAAAGTGTTGGGGACCGGTCAGCCAAAAACTGGAACGAGTACCGCCACACAGGAATCACCAGCTTGTCGTGGCCGTAGTCGGACTCCGAGTTTGCAAAAATGGTGGCGTTCTGCTCGGCTCTCGACAGATGCAAGTCTCGTGCGAGGAGCTTCTGAGGCCCACGAACAGGTTCCTTGTCCACACCCGATTTCGATGCACCAAGGCTTTGGACATCTCATCGAGGTCCCGAGGCTGAACGGCAAGCTCCTGCCGCAACCGTTTGCCCTTCGCGATCTCATCGTTCACATCCAGGATGTCATCATCATCCTGCGACACCGGGGACTTCTCCCATTTCTCAAGCAGAGACACGGGAGCATCCGCAACCTCCACCTCCTTTCCTTTCCCCTTTCCCTTCAGCGCCTTCCCCTTGTAGGTCGCAAGTGCTTCGGAGAGTCCCTTCTGGTGTTCGTCGACGGCAGCAGTCCACGTACTATCTATTTTCATGTTCTCGCGGCGCGGGTGCTGGTCGAGGCTGATTGAGTACAGGATGGCCGCGTGGGTCGCCCTCTCGGCCTGCACGTACTGCAGTGATGCGAAAAAATCAGGAAAGCATAACCAAAAGGAATAAAGTAAATGTCGATTGAGAAACGCCGGCCGTCGCAACCTACATGAAACCTGAACCTCAACATCAAAGCCCCCCTCACAACAGAGGTACACTTACCTCGTTCCCCTTAACAATGATATGAAAAAATCAGGAAAGCATAACCGAAAGGAATAAAGTAAATGTCACACTTGAGAAACGCCGGCCGTCGCAACCTAGATGAAACCTAAACCTCAAGATCAAGCCCCCCTCACAACAGAGGTACACTTGGCTCATTTCCCTCAACGATGCGAAATCAGGAAAGGAAGTAAGTGTTAGTCAAAAGGAAGTAAGTGTCACACTTAAGAAACGCCGGCCGTCGCAACCTACATGAAACGTGGACCTCAAGAACAAAGCCCCCCTCACAACAGAGGTAGACTTACCTCATTCCCCTCAACCGCTGCTGCTTCAGCCGCTTTCTTCGACCCCTTCGCGATCTTCGGAGACTTGTCCCGGCGGGCATCGTGTTCCTTCAACATCTTGATCAGAGTCTTGGCGTCCTTCTCCGTCACCGTCAACAGTTTACACTTCCTCTCCTTCCCTTTGCCCTCGAACAGGTTCTCCTGCATCCACTTTATCAAGGCCTTGGCGCTCGGGATCTCCTCAGGCTGTGTGGCGCCATCGGGCGCGCACGCATTCTTCACGATCAACTCAGCGACTTGATGGAGAGTCATCATCTGGTTCCGTACCTCAGGTGGGGCTGTTTCCGTTCTCACCTCGGCCACAACCCACTTTGCCAACTTCTTCAGTTGATAAGCATCCGCTTGCTCCTTAAAGCGTGTCATTTTCGCAGTATCGCCGTCGCTTCCACCCGCGCCCTCTGACACAGGCTCACCGACAGCGATAGCCCCCTCTCCCTGGAGATTTGCCCCACCCTGACGACCGGCTTCCTGCAAGAACATTATCAACGGAAGATTTTTAATGTAAGAAAAGTGTAGAGAAACGCCGGCCGTCGTAACTCTGTCAATTGAGGACGAACCTAAACTTTCAATTTGTAAGTCAACGGTAACTTACCCTTCCCCCCTCTGCAGTGGAACCACCGTAAGATCCACTTCCCCTCCTGTCACCGCCCTCTTGCTGCTCGAACGGACTTCCCTGTAAAAATAGCAAACGCGATTGTCCATTCACAAGAAAAAAATTACTACAAAAATAAACAAGGATATACGCACGCAAACCTTTTCAATACAAGTAAACCGGAGAGGAATCTGACGCACTCATGTACCTGGGTGCTTCCCGCCATTGAGCGGGCTTCTCTTGCACCAACATCCTCTTGCCGGCCCTGCGAACATTTCAACGGAAAGTAAAAATCCGCTTAGTTGTCGGAAATGACATGTCTGGCGAATATTGCAAAAAAATGCGTATTGTATTTCACGACATCAATTTAATGGGCGGAGACTTACGAAGATCGGCCCGCCACCTTCCAAATTGCCCAGCGTCATATCGAAAACATCGAGGACTTCCCCTCCATCGACCCCCTTCCCCCTTCCCCTCTGCCGCGGCGGGGGCATATCGCCCGTCGCGACCGGCTTGGAAGTCGCGGGGGGATCCCTTGCGGTTGAGGGCACTGCGGCCGACTCGTGCACACTCTCCCCCCTCTTTTGGGCTACTGCGGCAGGCGCGGCATGGGAGGGCGCGGCGGCTACTGTCTCTGGCGCATTCTGAGCCAACCGACGCAACCTTAGCTCCTGCTGGAGCAGGGTTTCGAAACGAGGCATGAATGTGCGCTTGGAGGTATAAGGCACCTTGGCGACTTCAGGTTTGTCATTAAGGATGTCTTGGTACAGCGCGAATTGCTGTTCACGAGTGCCATTCGCGAGTCGCTCAAACCGCTCAATCTGAATCCGCTTAACCGGATCGTCCACCATCTCAAGACCACCGTGGTACTCATCCTTCCCAGTGACCGCGGCAAAGCTGACACCAGATTCCACCATTGGGGGCGGCGTGCCCTCCCTTGCACGCTTGTGAGGAGGCTGTTGTGGGGAGGCGCCTTGGGCCTGAACTGGTTGCCCTTCTGACCCTTCCCCCTAGGGGGAGAGTCGCCGACCACCTGCGATGTAGGGCCGCCCTTTTCCATCTGCAACACAAAACAAAAAAATTGGAAAAAACATACGAGTCAGCAGGAAGATGCGCCCCACGTCGCAACTCAATACAAAAAATGCATCATTATGTCAAGGTACAAACAACGTTATAATTCAGAATGAACAGAGATTCATAACAAGAGAACGACGCACTAAAAGATGCGACCGCCGTCGCAACTTTCGTCAATTCACTCTCTATACAAACAACTCTATGTCCCTCATAAAGAATCAATTGGCAAGGAAATGCAAAAAAATTCCGTTACCACCTCCGTCGACCCATAAGTGGTTCGCGAATGGGAAATCGCTGCTGATTTTCGGTCGAGCCCTTCACGGTATTTTCGAAATCTCGAGGCAAGGTTGCGCGGAAGAGGGCCCCCTCAATCATGCGTGCGATCGGACTGGCCATGGAAACGGATACCTGGTTCCTGGACTGCCTTGCACGGTCAACCATCTTGAAACTTCCCCGGAGAAGGAAATCAGACGTCAGACGGTTGAATATGCGAACGTCAAGATTTGACCAACCCATCATCCATTCCACCACCTTCTCCGCGGCATCATGGAAGACCTGCCTCTCATCCGCCACTCCTCGAGACCCAAACACACAATCGGCCGTGTTATCGTCGTGCCTCTTAAGGCGAATGTTCACGTCCTCTTTGTCATCATCCATTTCCGACAGCCGAATTACAGCCCTTTTGGCTCCGTCCACTCCATCCTCAAGAAGGACGTCCATCTGCGCCCCTCCCACACAATTGTTGTCAACGTATTGTTGCAAATGACGGGAAATCATGTCCTTTCCAAAAGCTACGATGTGTTCCCCACACAGACCCATGTCGGTAATTGACAGCTTTTTACATTTCCTATCCCGGCACTTCTTTTCGGGATCCTTCTCAAAAATCCGGAAAACAGCGTCCTGATATGGACGTCCCCTTATGTCGACCGTCAGACTGGACATCTGCGAAACCAGAACATACCGGCCGCGAGTAGTTTATATTATTAAAAAAAACTGGCATTTATTAAGTCATCTTCATCTATTTATGCGAGCTAAAATTTGAAGAAAATGCAACAAAGAAACGCCCTGGGGCGCAACTTCCTCAACAACCACTTTCTACGTACAAACGAATGGCAATCACATCGACTACGATTGTCACTACATACGAATGTCCAGACAATATAATGTGTATGTAGAGGGGGGGCATTCAAGACCAGAGAAACGCCGGCGGGCGCAACTCATATCAATATAGACTGTCCCGCGACTCGTTCCACTCTCTGCAGGTTTTGCAACAACCGATCGAGCGAACTCTCGGAACCTCTTTCGCCGCCATTTCATCGACACGAGCGAACATCTCTTCTTTGGCGGCCACCAACTTTGCCTCCTTGTTGCCGGTGTCAGGATAGATTTCGGACCTCCTCGTCTTCATCGGGGCCACTCTCTCCAAATACTCTGCACACAGAGAATCCTGCTCCTCCTCCACAATCGCCTTCACGCCGGATACAATCGCTTTGGCTTTTGTTTCCACGCGAAAATCGAACTCTCGTTGAGTTATCAGCGGAATGTCGGCGAGTGCAAAACACATACGCCGATAAAGTTCGCTTACATCCGTGTCACGCGAGTCGGCAAAAGGTGTCGTCATCAAAAAGCATCTCAAGCTACTCCAACCATTTTCTTGGGCGCCGGCAACGTAGCCTCCCTTTGCCAAGTCCGCACCTGTCGCGGAGTCTTTGACTATCCAATCTTCAAGGAAGTACTCGTCTCCCCTGGTGAAATCAAAATTTACACCCACGACCTCTCCGACAGTCATGTCCAGGCGAAGTCGCAGGGCCCCCCCCGCCAATCCAGGTCCGAGGGCGCCCGCCATTCCAAGTCCGCGACTGAGGGCATTTTCGATGTGACGAGAATGTTCTTCGTGCTTTCGGCAATACAAGTCAAATCCGAGAGCGGTTTTCTTGCAAGTGGACACATCACACTTGCGCGGCGCCCCTATTGAGCGAGCAACACTCTGAATGACAGTGGCAACCGCTTGGTGTTGTTGAAGTCGTTGCCAATCCTCCATCAGGAGGTGACTAGACGAATCGGACGAATCTTCCGTCGAACCGGACATCTGCGACAAGTTACGATAACATACCGGCCCCGGAAAATAAAA